>VZSC01005890.1:226557-240355 GCA_013398225.1 Steatornis caripensis | reverse complement strand
GGTGCCTCAGTGCCTTTTAAGATTATATTTGTCTTTCACAGAAAACATTTTAATTTGAAAACTCAGAAAAAAAAAATGTTCAAATCAAGTCTAGTGATCTCCTAAATAGTTAGTAGTATGTTGGCTTTCAGAACTGTAGTGTAAGAAAAAACTATTCTTTGTTATGGTACTGACATGTAAGAGTTTTCTGTGCCTTTTAATGTTCTAACTACTTAAGGACAAATAATCCGTATTTTGCAGGTAGGAAGCACAAAGATAGCATCACTTCATTAAGGAGTCCAGAGCTACTCACTGAACTGCTGCAATAACCCACTGCAGTGATGACTCAAGTTGATAACAGACATCCTAGCCTGGAGAAATCCCACTGATTGCGAAGTGAGAGACTCTGAAGTAAGTCATTACCACTGTATAACCTATATTCCAAAAATTCTGACTTTACTTCATCTGTAAATTCAAAATACTTTATTATGGAAAGTAATGACTAAATTTAAGCCCAGAAATGTTTTACACAGAAGCATTGAAAATCACAGATGACACATATGCTTAGAGATCACATGTGATGTAACTACTTCCTTTAAGTGTCTCATAAAATTAACTGTGTTGATTTATACTGAGTTCGGATTTCATAGAGCTTTTCTGTTGCTCAAAATAACATTGAATGGATCAAGCAAGGAAAATGCCCATGATCTCCAACCACAAAAAATCTATCTTTATTTTAAAAAAACTAAGTTTATTTATACACAAAAACCACAATGGACAGAAGAGTAGTTGTGTTGTAAGGAAAAAAGTATTCAGCTGACTCAATACTTGGGGGATTATACTGAGATGAGCTCAGTTTAGGGGAACAGATTTTTAGGTCTGACTGACCTGTGCTCATATCATATGTCAGAAGAAGAGGGAGAACAACATCTAATAAATGTGTTTATAAAAAATAAATTTGGAGCATAATTTTAAGATAATTTTAAGTAGCTTTTCTTTACATTCACAACATACTTTCATTTTGCTCAGAGCAAAAGAGCAATGGCAGTGAGTATGCTGATGCCATCTTTATATTGTACATCATTATGGCCCAAGAATGGACCCATTACCTCCATTTTCCAGGTTACTTGCCTTATCATTTTTATTTTCTAAGCAGTGTAACAAGCATAGAGGCAAGTGGGACAAGAGCTAGGCAAAACTCTGAGGCTTGTGGGAAAAATTCTGATAGGGATTTGACTGCAAGATCAGCAAAGCTACAATTTCCTAAAACATCCACATATCACATCCCTGATTACATAGAACCAGGTCAGACAGAAACACTTGATAGATCAGGCTTGTAAACTTGATATTCAAACTCATTGAAACTACTCAAAAAATGAATTGAACAAGCCATGTAGCTACCCACAGGAGGAGAATATTTTCAGTTTAATTTTGTGGAACCATTGGAACTTAAAGAGTATTTTAAGCGGATGCAGAAGTGGTTTGACTTCAGCATCATTTCTTCAGAGACCAAGATTTTTGTTTCTTGACAGATCAGGTCCCAGTCATGCCTAAAAATAAGTGAGACTAAGAATACCTTAAGAGTCAAAGCTCTCATTTCACATCTCCTTTTTCTCTGTATGCCCATTACACTGCCCCTTCCCACAGAGTACAGGGGTGCAGGCCAGGGGCTCCTCATTCAGGCTAACTCTAAGCCAGGACTTCCAGATTTGAAGGCAATACAAACTACAGAAACTGTGAGGTCTCTCTGCACATGCTGAGGTCCAAAACAATTATTTCTGTTGTTTACACTCAATGCTGCTTACTCTAACCATCGTAAAAATCAGGGTGATCTTCATTAATCTCTTCCTTAAAATGAGGCCAATCTAGTGTTTCCGTATGAAATAAAAAATGCAGGATTATCTTCGCTCTCAATTTTAATTGCAAATATTTTTCAGTTCTTCTCTTCTTGTATAGGAAAATGATTTATTTTGTTAGTGGTTTATGTTTCAATAATGCATTAACAGTAATATATGAAAAAACCTAAAAGGCGTCAAGACTACTTTTTTCAGAAACAGTTTTTTGTTCTCATTCTTCATTTTAGGGCTATGGACATAATAAACAGACAATCCTTAGGTTCCCTTGTGCTACAAGTAAGGGTTTATAGCGTAATGTTTTGATAGGTGCTGCAGAGAAAAACAGAAAAAACATGAAACTGACTGGCATTCACAGCAATCAGAATATTCTGTGATGCAACTTTACCTCTTTTCATAGGTTGTATAAGGAATAGTGTGAGGGGATGTCGGTGTACGTCCTTGGGTTTTTTCTTATAACCTCAGCTCCTGGAATCACTGTGTATAATAGATGCTAAATTTTAATTTCTCATTAAGTAAACTCACAGCCTTCACAGTTGAGGTAGAGCTTAAAGACATAAATTACCAATTCCAATCAGTCAAAAAGCCATCCTAAAAGTTGTGATTTCCTCATGTTGGAGTCAAAATTTCTGAATATCTCTGTTGGAATACAGTACAATAAAATGACACTAACTTGGCCAAGCTACCATATGAGAGCATTACTGTAAAAGATTACAGATTGAATCCCAGACCTTGTCTGCTATAGAAATAATCAGAGAAACTGGTTATGCTCACCATAGAGCATATGCACATAGTCCCAGCTCAAACACAATATACCATTCACAGTGATTTAGAACTCAGAGCTCAGCTAGCAGAAAGGAAGAATAGCAAAATATAAGCAAGATCCATTTGCAGTCTAAAAGTAACTGACATATTTATTACCTAGAACACTTTATCTCTGAAAGTTTTTCTCCCAAGGCATACTGAAGATACTCACTTTTCTCTTTTTTATGCTATTAACTTATCTGCAAGAAACACAAGTTTCTGTGCAACAAAAAAAAATCCTGGAAGTAGTTTTAATTTTCAGATGAGCACCTCAGTTGGTCAGACTCTTAATCTTCACCACCAGTGGGCTACACATCATTGTTCTACCTAAAAATCATTTCTACCTCCCCTTCTTCCACTTTTTATACCATTCTGTAGTGCTGACTTCGTTCAGTTTTCAAATAAGTTCTACTCTTAAGAAGCAAACAAGATTCCCTAGGAACAGCAATAAACCCTCACCAGTTTTCACTAACCACACACAGACAAACAAGTGAACAAATGAAAGTGACTCTATTCATTATCTTGTTCATTCCACTCAGCTTTGAAATGCAAACACCTCTGGTATGGACTACGACAGCTGTTCAACACCAGCACACCAACAGGAGTGCTACTCCTGTTACATAGTGTTATATCTTCCCCCTCCTGAAGAGGAATATAATTGCAGCGCAGACAATAAAAAAGACTTCCAAAGAGTAAAGCAGACAGACTCTAGTAGGTAGAATGCACTTTCACCGAAATATGTAAATGTAGCAAGAACAGATATAAAACCATTTGGAAAACTGTCATCAGCTTTTTAGAGGATAAAAAGTTTACAGATACTAGTTTTAGATCTGATTTAGAATAATTTGTTTCTACCAAATGGCTTTCTTCTACTCTAAAACACCCAATCAATTGTGTACAATATTTATTATTCAACCTGTTTTTTCTTCTAGATTCTCATCTGAAGTCTGAATACAGATAGATTGCATGGACATTGTGAAGAATTTGTTTTCAACAAAGACAAAATTTGTTGGAGAGCTATTTTCTACTAAAATTTCAGTTTTTGTAAGAATTCACAGTTAAATCCTTTTTAGTGTGATAAAGCTAAGGAATAATGCAACTTGAAACCTGTAGTTATTAAAAGAAGGAAAAAATATTACCTTACTGATACTTAATTGCCTCAATGAAAATGCACTTACACCTAATTAGGTACCTTTATTTCCATTTGCAACTGGATATGTTCTAAATAGCACAATTCAACAAATAAAACCGTTCTTACAAGTAAATATAGTAAGCAAAATGACATTCACACATGCAACCTACTTTATGATGAACCTTAATTAGGATTTACAATAAGTGTTATTTCATTCTTTTTTTTCCCCTTTTTGTGATGTAATTGTTCAAAATGACCTTTAGTGACAAGCTGAAGAATCTTATGCTGCTTATTTTGGACAAAGTATCTTTATAGTTAAATATCAACAGAAAAAATATTGGTACTACTCAACCTCAATATTCAGAGTAAAAGCATGCAAAGGGACTTTCTGACAGTGTAGTTATTATTGTAGTTATTATTATGTAGTTAATTATTGCTATTAGGTGCACTGCCAGGGATCATGAAAACCAAACCATGCAATTGCTAATGGAGTACTCACAGACTCTGATCTTGGTACAAGACAAATCATGGTTCTGGTGACCTTCATCAATGGATTATGACAGTGACACACTTGAATTGTTCCATGGTTACAGCATAACTCTGTCAGTTGATTTGTGTTTTGATAGCCATATCTTTTGAGGGAAATGTATGACCTGTCATGATCTCAAGAAAGAACATATGCCAGAGGAAAAGGGTTCATGGTATGCTAATAAGGGAAGGTTATGACACTTTCAGAATGAAGGATAAAGCAAATTAGGCTGAAACTAAGTCAGATAAACCTGTGTTTGCATAAGCGTAGGTACGTATATGTTCTAAATTTTATATTGGCATTTGGACATGAACAAATTATTGTTTTAGCTGCATAGATCTATAAATTTGGAGTTTTAGTAAAGGTGAATGAAACAGCCAAATTTATTTCTAAACTTCAAACAAAATTGAATAAGGATGTAATTCTTGACTGTGACTGTTACCTTAATTTGGTGTTTTCAAAATGAAATTTAATTAGCAGGCATAAGACCCCTTTCAAAACTGTGCAGGTATGACTGCTTTCTTAAAAAACAGAGAAATGATCTTTACTTTTATAATCCAAACAGACCACAGAGTTTTTCTTACCGTTCATGTGTTTCTTGTGTGCACAAACATAAGAAGGTCAACAACCTATTACTTTGTTTGAAGAACACTTACAGCAAAGATACCAGAACAGAAATAAATTCTTGGAATTGTAGATAGCATAGATGCATTTGCTAGCTCTATTACAGAGACAGAAGCATACAGACTAGGAAAAAAATCTACAAAATGGTTAAGGTAGTGACCTCAAACAGATGATTTTAATTTAGCTATCGCTGTTATAACAGTTTTTGTGAACATGCTTGTTCAGCTAAATGTGAAAAGAAACAGGTTGTAATATCCAGGTTTCAGGTACCAAGTTTGGAATCTGAATATAAAACATGTCAAAGTTTTAATGATGAACAGGTAGGCATCAAGTCATACACTCCAGATTGCTAAAGGTCCATGTCTTAAGTTCTGGTCTTTGAAGATACATAGTCTCTTAACTTGAGGCTGGAAGAGAAGTGCTTATCATTGCTCGTCTTTCTCAGATGTAAACTTTACACTTAAATTAGGTAGCTAAGACATAAAAATCACTTTCTCCTGAAAGACAAGACAGATACTGATACCCTTTCCTCCTCTGGTATGTCTCACTTCACTGTCTAGGCAAATGATCTGGAAATTTGAATCTACAAGACTTAAACATTTCTGTGAAGTACCTTATGTGGACCAAAGACTAAACTTTTACTCTCATTAGATCCCAGTTTATTGGATGCTCTGAGATAACTGGTTCACAGTCTGTTTTGTGCTAGATTTACTCTGTTTTGCTTAAAAAAATTACCTATTAAATGGCATTGAGGTTTGATGTGGGTTCTCCAAATGCCAAGTTATTTCCTTGTCTGTTACTTAGCTCAGAAATAAATACATGTACTTTGTTATACTTCAACTGTCTTTAATGTAAAGCTTTTTCTAGCAGACACGCTCTGGGAATATTGAGGTGTTTTGACACTCCAAAGAGGGTAGATAGAGAGGCATGCACCTTAATCACACTCACTTATCTTCTAAGCTACTTAGATATCAAACAATAGATAAATGTTGTAATTGGGCTTCTGAAGAGCTCTAAGGTACAACTTCACTGACAAATATACAGTCCCTCTTTTTTTGTCCAAAGTCCTGGTCCATTTGTCCTTCACATTGTATACTATTTTCTGGATTTCAAAGTACAAGTGAATCAGCTAGTTCCCTTGGAAAGTAAAATTGGAAGATATCTAAAGGCCTGTAGCCAGCAAAATGTTAAGAAGTGATTCAGTCAATACCTCTCAGCACATACACCAAGTTAGATGTCTGGCATGCATTAGAAAGACATTGTGGATGAAGTCAAAGTGAATCAACCTCTGTTCATAATTGCCACACCTAGGAAAAAAAAAGATATTTTTATTTCACATGGCATTAAAGAGATTAGTCAGGGTAAGTATATTCCATTGAAATACACATAATTATATATATAGCCTTAAGAAAAATGGGTGGTGCTATTGGAGTGACTGAACTAAATTTGACTTCAAGGTTAAGGAAAGCATAGAGTTGTGTGATATAACTCATAAAACTGAGTTATATTTGTGGACCAATACACGT
The DNA here is from genome assembly GCA_013398225.1 of Steatornis caripensis. Classification (NCBI taxonomy): domain Eukaryota; kingdom Metazoa; phylum Chordata; class Aves; order Caprimulgiformes; family Steatornithidae; genus Steatornis; species Steatornis caripensis. The sequence continues at coordinate 233,908 of VZSC01005890.1, read as the reverse complement.
GTACTCTTAAACTGTAAAGGAATTATACATTAAGTTGAAGGAAGTAAACTCAGTATTTGAAAGAATAAAAAACTTGCTCACACAATTAACAGATCATAGAAATTGAACTCAAAATACTCATTTTTACAGGAATTTACAGGAGCAATCGCCTTCATCCAAATAGACTGATATTGGCTTCCACGCAGGGATCAAAAATGTGCTAGGCATGCTAGATTAATATGGCATCTAGCAGTGGGGCATCCCATGACTGCAAGGGTTTATAACAACAGGTCTTTCAGAAAGATCAGGGCAGGGGTGTTACAGTCCACTTCTGTGAAATCTGCAGCCCATCAATAATCCTCTAACTTCATTACGGACTCAGGGGAGCGCATGTGGCAGATGGAAATTTCAGGTTTGAATTCATTACTGAAATTCAAGAAAATGCTTAAAGAAGATGTAAGACTGTGCTTAAATGCTTAGCTAAATTGGGACACATAGAACAAAATGAAACCAGATACAGCTGGTGTGTCTGTTACGCTGCAAAGAGTTTAAGCATCTGAGCATTTATCAACATATGGTTCCCTTCAAAACCTGAAATGCTGTGATTGTGAGGAATAGGTTCATAGTTAAACAACTATAAACCTATTTCAGACATTTGAACTGCTGGGTAACCAATGTGAATTGATTTATCCAGTCTTGCATTCTTGTTGAGGTCTTCTACTCCTTCACAGAGAGTTTCTGAAAAGATATGTTTCAGACTTGTCTGTGCATTTATCCCAGAGACACGGTTCTAACAAAATGTGAAAATCTGAGTAGTGCTGTCATGGTGATAGGGGCATCCTGTGACATGGAAGACACACTTCATCATGTATTGCTAATACAGCATCAATAGCACTCTTTCTCACCTCAACTAATTTCTTGTACAGAGAGTAAAATCATCACTCCACTGCTACTGAAAGATTAGAGGAATTGTTAGCTAGCATTTGTCAACATATTTATATATCAATTTAAACATCTGAAGATTAGATCTACGGAGGAACTATTTTACATGATAAAAACTTGTAAACAAGAAAACTAAAAATCTTTTCATAAAGTTCTTATACCTTTAATCTTCCGAGCTATTGGAACAGAATGACTTCAATCCTCCTAACTTGATGAAGAGACAATATTCTGCAACAGACCTGGTAACAGATGTTTACTAATCACTGATAAATTTTGCATATTTAAAAGGCAAAATGGCTTTCAGAGACACTACTGATGTAATTATAAGAACACATTCAAACCGTATGAAGATTTATTGAAACAAAATCTAACCTGGGGATAAATACAAAGCTCCAGCAACTTTGAATCTGGGACTTGCCTACACTTCAGCTAACTTCTTTAAAAGTCCAATTACACATGCATAAACAAAACTGTAAAAATTAGAAAAACTTCCTTTGAATGCATTGCACAAACTTGCAGTTATTTTGCATTTTCTGTTTTGGTAAATGGACACTTAAAAAAATTTTAAAAATTAACTCAAAAGCAGACATTTCTAACAATACTTTCTTAAAAGAAATTCTGAATTATGATCACATTATTTATGTTGGAGACAGAGACATCCCACCAGAGAACAGCTCTGTATCATGCAGCCAATATGTTCACTTAAACCAGAACTGGCAAGCACTGATATTCCTCATAGCCCCAGACGAACATGGAATGAGGAACCCAGTTAGACTGTCTGTATAAATTTTATGGACTTTTATTATTACATGTGAGCTAAAGAAATCAGATAGATTTTTAGACCTGCTGTGCTTGCTTTGAAGAAAATGATTGTGCTTTCATCTGAAAAATGCTAGCTGGTACTTCAGTGCTATGGGAGATTTACTGATTAAAGAAGGTCTTTTCTTCTGGAAACAAGTGGCACTTTAGACTAGCCATAGATGCGCTTACATAGAAGATGGAGGACATAATTCTGTTAACTACCTGTTCCTAGAAAAAGCACGGCNCTTCAGTGCTATGGGAGATTTACTGATTAAAGAAGGTCTTTTCTTCTGGAAACAAGTGGCACTTTAGACTAGCCATAGATGCGCTTACATAGAAGATGGAGGACATAATTCTGTTAACTACCTGTTCCTAGAAAAAGCGCAGCATTTCCCCAGCATTTTAAATAGCCAGAACATATGACAGCTTCTTTGCCAGACATTCATTCATGGATACCATTATTCCAGAAAAAAAAAAAAAGGCAGAAGCGCAACTCCAGATAAGCTAACTTGAAAAGTAATTGATGAAAATTGTTTGAATGTTCTTAATCAAGTACTTTGAGCTTGTTAGATAACAGAAAGACCGGCAGATAAACAAAATATGGAACTCTACTAGATTTTGAATATTTTTGAATAAAAAATATCCTTTCTTTAAGTATTAGACTATATTAATAGANGCATTTCCCCAGCATTTTAAATAGCCAGAACATATGACAGCTTCTTTGCCAGACATTCATTCATGGATAACATTATTCCAGAAAAAAAAAAAAAAGGCAGAAGCACAACTCCAGATAAGCTAACTTGAAAAGTAATTGATGAAAATTGTTTGAATGTTCTTAATCAAGTACTTTGAGCTTGTTAGATAACAGAAAGACCGGCAGATAAACAAAATATGGAACTCTACTAGATTTTGAATATTTTTGAATAAAAAATATCCTTTCTTTAAGTATTAGACTATATTAATAGAATAGCCTTTGGCATGTCAGAACATTAATGTGCCTATTGAGAAAATGTGCTTTGTAATGAATAATATCTGGAACGAGGACAAAAAGAAATTTTCAGTGGTAGATACAGCAAAGACTGTAGTAATCTTTACAGCGGTCTGCATGGTAACAGCTGAATCCTGCAACTATCTGTGAGGAGCTGAATCATATGCATTTTAAAATATTAATAATGCCTATAAAGGGATTATTTTTTTCTTAAGATATAGCAAAGTCTTGGACATTTTTGAAGGTAAAAATTTCTTCTAGCTTGTGAAGTTCTACAGTCTACTGTTTGTATAAAGAGAAAAATGTCATATAAATTTCATGCTGTATCCGTAGATAAAATACTGATTTGCATCTCAATAAGAATTGATTCATATTTCTCCTTTTAAGACATTATTCATGTTACTAGTGTTACTAAACAAATCTTTCAAACTGACTTATGCACTAGAGAAATAATATTGTAAAATGAATATGGAAAATGAATCGTGGTTTCCATGAATGTACGTAAGGAGCTTGTGCCACACTATTATTCATGCGGCCAAAAGATTTAAAATTTAAATGACTGGAGAATTCACCCAAGGTATTTTTAGAATACCTCAGTATTTTATAAAATTCTGAATAAGTGGTTATTAAATGGAAAATCAAACACGGAATTCTTTACTGACTGTGGTCACCTTGTCCTAACTTGTCCTAAGACAAACACGTGTCATTCCTATTTAGGCTCCCCACCAATGATCTCATATAATCATGAGAAGGATGCATTAGTGACCCTTTCCTCCAGCTTCCTGGCACACTTCCTTACCACAGGTAATTTATTGCATGAGGACTGTCTGTGATCTTATAGCTCATGTGAATTACACACCCTCAAATTGATGCTAGAATCTAACCGGATTTTGCAGTAGGTAATTCATAGCCTAACTCAAAATACAGCTTTAATCTCTCTGGAGTAATGATACTTAAAGAAAAGAGATACCCATACTTTGTAAAGGTTCAATATCCAACAATTTTTGCCAAACTAAATATACAATACTGGAGTCAAAGAAAAGCAAAAGGCTGTGCCTACACTGGTGAGGTATATAATTATCTACATGTAATCACTTACAAAAACTGTGTTTGTTGGTACAATGTACACAGTGGTCTTACTGAGAATTTATGATGAATATGACGAAATAGCACCTTATACAACAAAACCTCACCCCTCACTCTCTGTAACTTGTGAATTGTAACTGAACTGAATGAGTTGTCTCACTTTTCTGACTTGAGATATGCTGATGAATTTCTTCTATCAGCTGCTATGCTAGTGGAAGTCATATTTAAAATTAGCTGACTGTAGCATTCTGTTCCAATTTTGTAAAAGGCTTCATTTGGACTACAGGTGACACATGCAATTGCACAGAGGCCATAAGTATGTCTAACATCCTACAGGTAGGTCTTCCTTTCATCTTGTGCTGAGCACAAGACTGCTTGTGTTCTGAGTGGTTCTTCTAAATGAGCAGCATTCACCTCAACAAGTGTTTGTCCATCCAAGCTGTCTCTTTTGCTGATGGACAGAATTCATTATTTCCATGAAACTGTTCAGCCTATTCTAAAGTTTCTTGCTTATTTTGCCTTCTTGCTTATCCTTCTTCATCTATTTTAGAGGAAGCCTGAAGAGCAGCTGAGATTCCTTGTTTTTAAAAAGTTGCTGGAAAGCGAAAACCCTAAGAGTACATCATACCCTACGTTCTGACTGCAATTTGTAAGGTTATATTTTGAACGAAGGTTTAATATCCAGCCAGCTTTTTCTTTTCTTTCAATCTGAAAAATAAACACAAGTGCAGGGAATAACATGTGGGGCTTTGCCAGAAAGAAAGGGGAAAGGTCAGAAACTCTGGAGTGCTTGGCTCTACACTTACTTATTTCTATGAGAAGTAGATACTGCTGTTTCTAGCATTTTCTTCTTAGTTAATGAACTTGTGATGGAAAGGTAGGTGTAACTAGAGCTGTCAATATTGAATTCTAAATGTGCACTGCACTATGAATCTAATCTAAGTTTCCCTATCCCCAGTCCTCCCTTCCCATTGCCACAGGGAGAGGCTGAAGCACTTGACTGCTGCTGTGGCAAATTGGGTCCTAATAAGTATGATGCTTTACTGCTTCTTGTTTTTTTTCTAAGATACAACTGCAGCATTTCAGAAGAACTCACCTGGGCATTAATTCAACAAGAAATGTTGGTAGGAGTATTATATTTTCCACGTTTTGATATCTCACTGAATGACTTGCATATAAAGAGGTCTGGCAGCTGGTTTGTGTCAGTGACTGATGTGCTTGTCATTTCAGCCTCAGATTTGGCTGATTCACCTCCGCCAGGCTTAAGAATAATATTGTTATTGCTTTATCTTACTATTTTGTAATTTTAACTAGCATGAAAGTAAAATAAGAAAAAACCCACAGAATGAGGTTGTGACAAAAGCACTTAAATGTTATATAGCAGGTTTTGTTTAATGTTGAGAAAGAGGTAATCTCAATGCATGTCACTTCTACGAGTAATAGCAGGTTTATTCAGAGATGAAGAGGGTGTATAAGTAAGGAGTATTTATTTTTAGTGCATTAAATTAGTTCTAGTCATATGTTTACATCCGTAGGGAGCTCAGTCATAACTGATAAAATCTAACAGCAATTAAGTAGGAGATACAAGGTGTTTCCATAAAAATTTCATTTAAGATGAATGTTTTTATGCTACGTAGAATTTCATCAAGGATCAAGATGAATTCATACGTTAAGTAGAAATAAGAAATGTCACAAATATTTCATCAGGAACCATGGATGCATGGGTTATTTTATTATTTATTATATTAGTTGCTGCACTCAGGAAAAAAAAAAGAGAATAACTGAAAGAGAGAAAAGAAGAGAAAGAAAAAACACAGAAGAAGCCCATATCATTCTCATAATTAATGCAAACCCAAGTATTTTTGTGTGTGTGTTTTAGAAAAGACAGTTCCTCCATAGTTGAAATGCCAGCAGATGGTCCCTGTTGCTCTGAAATAATATTATCATTATGCTATATAAAATGACAAGAACCAAGGCTTCTTCAATCAGGTCACAGCCCTGGTACAATGTACCAGATTTTGAAGCAGAGCTTTTCATTCAGAACAGAAATAAATGTGTTTTAGGATCCTTTACATCAACGCCTCTGAATTTGTTTCACGAAAGATTTCAGTACACAGTTTCACAGAGAGATTTTAAGCACGTGCAAAATTCTAGAGAGTTTGCACTTGGAATTTTCACCCTTATGCTGACTGGAATCAGCTGCAAATTACCCATTAGTCTCCTCAGCAACACCACACTGGAGAGACTGAAACAGGTGAAAAATTAACTCTGTTTCATGTTGCTGCACACCCGAGTTTGCCTGAAAAAATGTCTGACTTCCTCTTGCACCCATGTGAAATATGTCACATGTGATATGTATGCCCTGTAACATGGTATTGGCATTACTAGTAAAAGGCCATATGTTTTGTACCGTGTTGGCATGGTTTGCAGGAGTGAGGCTTTCCAGACCTGCACTGCTTGAGCTTTTCTTAACCTGCCTGCAGCTTTGTTTCTCTTGGTTAACTATGACCACAGTTTCTCTAACTGGCCAGGTGTGTATAGCTAATTTGTTTTGCTTTTCATTGTCTTTGTCTGATACATCCGTAAGTGCATATACATAGCAGTAATGAGCAGTTGCTCTATGTAGAACAAGAGTGTTTTATCTCTAACATAATGATGTAGAGCAATACGGTTCTGCTATGATAATGAAGGCTTTGTTGGACCATTGCAGAGGCGCACTGGAGTGGAATAAGTGATGGGGCAAAGGTTGGCACTGATGACCTCACAGCTGTAAACACCTCACAGCTGTAAACATCTCACAGCTGTTAACAACTCAGCCATGGACAGTTACAGCAACACAGATCTGGATTTGGGCAAAACTGGTTTGGGGTAACAAAAAGAACAAAAATGGCATCTAATACATAAAAGCCACCATATACAGCAAATTTGGATATAACATGGAACTGCTGACCAATGAAGACAGAGTAAAGGTGTTAAAGCATAATAGCAAACATATAAAAACGACCCTGAGTAGATCGTAGAATGAGGAAAAAGCCACCAATATCAACAACATATTCCTGCAAGAGCAAGGAGGACAAGACGACCTCTTGTTGTGTTACCCTCTGTAGCAGTCCAAAGTTATTTTAAGTAGCTGCTTTAAGTAGTCAGTAGTTTAAGATCCAGAAAAGCAGTGGAATGGTAGGCATAACACCAGAAAAAGGGATAGAAATTAAGAAGTATGTGTTACAATTTTAATTGTATTATTAACATTATTGCGATTTTTTTTTTTTTGTCCATAGAAGTATTCTAGCTGCATTATTATTCCTTCCTTCTTTTTCTGTAAAAATAGACCTAGGCTAAAAATGATTCTTGAAGTACGCTGCTAAAATATCAGTTATACTAACTATAAATTTTTTACTCGATATATATACTTGTATGCTTCATCTTTGTCCATAAACAAGAGTTTGAGCATGACATACAGTATAAATCATAGAATCATAGAATCATAGAATAGTAGGGGTTGGAAGGGACCTCTAGAGATCATCTAGTCCAACCCCCCTGCTAAAGCAGGTTAGC
>VZSC01005890.1:199298-226297 GCA_013398225.1 Steatornis caripensis | reverse complement strand
TGCACCACTGAGAAGAGTCTGACCCTGTCCTCTTGACATCCACCCTTTAGATATTTATAAGCATTGATCAGATCTCCTCTCAGCCTTCTCTTTTCCAGGCTGAACAGACCCAGCTCTCTCAGCCTTTCCTCATACAAGAGATGCTCCACTCCCCTAATCAATTTTGTGGCCCTCCGCTGGACTCTCTCCAGTAGTTCCCTGTCTCTCTTGAACTGGGGAGCCCAGAACTAGTAAAGAGCTAGTGTGAGCAATCAATTGCATTTACAAATCAATTTAAATGAGCTTGAAGACTTTCTGGACAGTATGAAACAATGATTGGAAAAAAGGGGATGCAAGAGTGTGTTTTTGCAAATATGGAAGGCGTGCTGAGTAAAATAATATTTCTTGTGAAATGTCACAAATACAAGTTTTGCAATATTTAGATGTGCATTAATGAGAAACTGCTGATATAAGGATTCTTCCAGGTGGTTTTGAAAATGAATACTCAATGCATGTATTTAGATTTCTGAACATTCTTCGTTTCTCTTCAATGTTTTAGGACAGGAGAAACCCTCGTATAATAGTAAAACACGAACCAAAAATGAAAAATTGTCCCCTTTAAATGACATGAGCAATTACACTAATCCTACAATCCTTAGAAATGCCTTTTTTTGTGCTCTCATCTTGCCTTTCCTCAGGTTCTCAGCCATTCGACAGATAAATGCTGACTGGTGACAGCAGAGGAGCAACAGGAACTCTGAAAATATTTCTGTTTAATGTGACTGGAACAATGACATAGTCTTTCTAACACTTTGACATCCTTCACAGGCTGACATTCCACTTTAAAAAAAAGTCCCTGGTGACTGGAACAGCTGACACATGGACTGTAAGTCATGAGATTCAGATTATCATATGACCCATCGAATGCATGAGTGCATTGTAAATGACAATATGCATCTTAACGTCAACACAATGTAGCGCTGAAAGAACATAATGACCAAGTGTGATGCTTTGAACATTTATTTAGACTCTCATACATTTCAATTTTTCTTAACTCATTCTCAACAAGAAAGGAAAAACTGAAAACAGAAAACTAGAGAGAAAGAAAGATGGAGGAAGAAAGAGATAGAAAGACTAAAAGAATGGGGAGGGAGAAAGGAAGAAAGAAGATCAAGATGAAGAAAGAGAGAAAGAGGAAGAAAGAGAGAAAGAAATAAAAAAAAAGAGAGAAAGAAAGAGAGATAGAGAAAGAAAGAGAGAGAAAGAAAGAAAAAGAAAGAAAGAAAATTAAAAGAGGGAGGAAGGGACAAAAGATTTGGTTTGTCATCTATTCCAGGAGGGTCATTTAGCAGTTGCACAATGTCCAGCACTGATAAATCTCTCAAGTACTGTAGCTGGGTAAAATAAATCTCCTATCTCTTTGGGGAAATTACAATAGCTCTAAATGCTGGTAGTGAGTGAGAATTTTATGTGGTGCCACAAATGGATTCAGAGACATTGATGATCAGTCAGCAATTGCTGAATACAATCAAATACCCACTTAATATGGGCACAGCTCTGCAGTGTATAGATGGAATTAATCTAGCTGTGTCTCCTTTCTGGACAGGGAAAATGCACCAAATTTATGCTGTTAACTACATTTGTACCCGTAGAGGTGTGTAGCGAGATCAGATTTCTCTTTTTTTCTGGTGATTACAGTTTCTTAAGAAAGTTCAAGTTTTTGCAGCTACTAAAGAAGGTTCAAGTGTTTTGAGACAGGGAACAAAGCTTGAGTAAAACATTTCACTTTGATTTAGTGGTAAAGAGAGTCTGGGACTGTTTGGAGATGACGTAATGGGCAGAAAGGGCTGAAATAAAGAGTAGACAGTAGACTCATACTTTATCACTAGTAAGATTAGGAAGTAAATGTGACATTCAAAATGACAGTTACCACAGTCAAAGCTATTTGATGTATTTCAGAAATAAGGCAAAACTAGGAATAAATAAGTTATCCTTCCTTTCCTAGCCTGTTCTGTTCTACACTATCCTATCCCATCCCATCCCATCCCATCCCATCCCATCCCATCCCATCCCATCCCCATCCCATTCTGTCCTTTCCTTCATGTTACCACTTCTCTGTGTCTGATTTTAACTTGAGCTCTGAACAAAAGCATCATATCATTGAGAAATACCAGGCTATGGAAAGACCCTAAAGCCCTCAGTGTGGTGCTTGGGCTTCTTTGCATAAGTTTATAGCGAGAAAAAACATCCTAGTACCGTATTCACAAAAATAATGTGCTAAATTGAAAGTCACTGCTCTTTGGCACACTGAGATGCTACCTAAGCTAACCACGGGGGGGAGGAACAAAACAAAACAAAACCCCAAAAAACCAAAAACTGTTTTCCTTTTAAACATTCACTTTGTGGCTGAAAATCTTCTTCACTTGTGACTTGAATCATCATCTTCCTCTGCTACATATAGAAATGGAGGGCAGTTAAGCTCCCAGTTTGAACAGCTCACAAACGAAGTGGAATGAACCCCAGCCTTTGACTGTTAGTTGAAATCTCTGTTTAGTCAAGAAACGTAATGCTCCCCTAGTGTCTATTATAGATGGTACATTCCTGCGCCTCTCCTGAAACATGGAATGGAGACCAAATCTTCCAGATAAATATAGTAAATGAATTAATCTCCTAGATGAATGGAAATATAAATCATTTTCATGTGAATTCTGGGACAATGAATAAGTAATCACTGAAATGCATAGTGGAAATTGAATGGTGAAGAACTGCAATACCTAAGCCACCTTCACTGTGTGACTCAGTTTATCCATTTGTAAAAGGAGAGCAATTATATGTTCCACATAATGGTTGAGAGCCTAAGTTAATGAATGTTTACAAAGACTTCCAAGATCTTTAATTGGAATGCTGCACAGAAGTGAAAGGCTTATTTTCTGATGCAGAATTTTATTTTAAACATGGTTTGAAAATATTTCTGATGAATAAAATTAATTTTACCAAAAAATCAAATAGAAGGATTTTTCTCCTTCCCAATGCTATAGCTTTGGCACTTGGTTACAGGTAAACTATTTTAAAGTTTGAATTTTGAAAATAAAACATTTTGAAAAGCTTTTTTAAAAGGTGTTATTATTCTAACAGGTCTCACTAGAAACACAGGTAAAAGCCTATAAGGCTTTCTGTTATAAACCTGGATTTTCAGGATTAATTCATCAGCTTTTTAAAATCCCATTGGGTTAAAACTTGTCATACAAGTTGTCAACCCATATCTCATATTTTTTCCTAAAAGAAAATGGCTTAAATACTTCAAAAAATTTTTATATGTGAACCAATCCCCAGAATACTTTTGTTGGTTTACATGCATTTTTTGATCAGATGAAGCTAGAAATGCTGTCAGATGTGTTTGCAACAGTCAAGTTATTACTATGATGTGTTTGAGAAATTTAAGGGGTAAAATCTGCATAAAATGGCCCACAGATGCCTAGTACCCCTCTTGTCTGATGAGTAAATGGTAGATTAATGAAAAGATTAATGAAGTAGGCTTGCAGCCTCTTAATGTGGATTTTACAGGATGCTAGTTAAAAGGATTGTGTTTAGTTACTGGAAAGACTGATTGCAACCTGCAGTACTGAAGCCACATGAATCATTGCATTAGCATTTAGAATTGAGACAACAAGCGATTTTAAAGGTACTTAAAATCATTTCTTGATTGATTAAGTTCTTCTCCCAAGCAAGAACATTTTGCTTAATGTCAGTGAATATGAAAAGCACAATCTCATTCTTCAACAGCTACTTACTCCTCTCCTTTTCCTACTCCAGCACACAGCTACACAGCGACTGTCATGCTGTGTTTTCTGAGTACCAGAAACCACTCCAGCACCGCTAGCTTTTTGCTGTGGCATCACTGACAGAAGACCTTCAAAACTGTCCTCTGCTATTCAAAGCAAATGGAATACTGCTCTATTAACAAGACTATAAAAACAAACCACAGTACATGAAAAGGCTGTTGGCATTTTGGCAATAGATCCAGGACAAATCTTTCACAATATTCAGCGTAGGAAATCAGTCTACAGACAGCTGTCCTCTTGTGAAAAGACCTAGCAAAGAGCCGTGACATAAATCCCTTCCTCACTCCCCGTAGCATCATGTTTATATTCTGACCCTGTTTGTCTCAGAGGAACAGAGCCTGTGGACCACTTCCCTGATGTCTGTCCTATCATGAGTCTAATCCATGGGTTAGAATGAAGCTTTGCAAAACTCCAGAGGCAAGAGAAGCTTTGGCACTACTCAACACACTTCTACTTACAAATGTAAATTTTGCTTCATGTGTGAGCGTATACTAATCCAGCTGAAGGCAGTGAGGAGGTAACCCACCTTCCTTTTTGTCAGACTGCTCAGCTGCAAGAGGTCCTCTCTTGCCCTTGCGTGCAGGTTTTGCTTTTGTTTCTTTCGGTTTATTTTTGCAAGAGAATACCCACAGACTGCAAGGTTCAGAAGGCAGGTGGAGCAGGGGGGAAAAAAAAAGCCTGGGCAGACAAGAACAGCACATAAATGTTGATTTCACAAGGGTAGTTGGGTATTCATTAGAAACGTATTTATAGCCACTCCCAATGCACACGCTGATTAAATTGGTCACACATTTTTTGCTGCTGTTTGCTAAACACGCTGTAGAGTTTTACTGAATACCTATCAGTTAAATCCCAAATGGTGTTCTGCTTGAATTGAACCTAAGTTCTTAACCATATGCTTCATGCTAAAATGATAATTGGAAATATTTATGGTACAGAATAGTGGATGACTATGTGTTTTCCATACATACCAATTATTTAACTTAGTTAAACTGTATTTTGTAACATAAGAAAATAAGGAGATTGCCTTTATAAGCACTTTTCAAATGCTTGGGTCTTTATTACATGTTTTTCCCCAGATTTCCAGAACCAAAAGAGCTTTGGGGGCAGAGATGACTCTATGAGACCTGGGAAGATATAGAAAGGATTTCTTTCTCTTTCCATCCAAGGGTGGAGTGATTGTACTTATATCCAACATAGCCTCCTACAGCCTACGGCCTTGGGTGATGGTGCTGGTTGCTTTTCGCCCTACTCCCCACTCCCCCAAAATGCAGCTGTATTTGAAGTTTCATAAAACCCTTATAACTCTTTGAAACAACATGAATGAGAAATATTTCAGGACTTCACTGAAATTGGGATGGCAATTACACTGTAAATAGCTGGAGAGAGACAGTTTGGTGCTGAAATTGTAATATCAGATTTGTTCTGATACTTTCCCTAGAAAAATTGTTTTTACAGATAGAGCTGTCTCATCTCATGAAGTTATTTAAATAATTTCTCTGTAACCCATTGTGGAAAGACCATTTTGTTAGCTTCCTGTCTAGAATTTATGCAGTTTTAAATAGATTTTAATGATGGCTTCCAGACTTTTCCATTCCAGTTTACCACACAAATTAGAGAAATTTCAGTATAGAGAAATATAGATCTTTTTCCCACTAAAAGGTGAAATTTAAAGCACTTTCTTTTATTACTCTAAAATCTACATTAAAATGCTTGTACTGGCCTTTGTACTAGCAAGACATTGAAAATAGTTTATAGTGAAAGAGAAGCTTAGATCTCCATTTCACCTGAATCTGTGTGTAGTGATTCACATTTAGCATAGTTTTCTGCTGTCTCGTATTTGATATAGTTATTTGGAACCGTGTAACGTGGATGCTATTAAGGCAGAGTTCTCCTTGCAGTTACACAAAGTTACACTGAGGGCACAAAACAGTGAAGAATTAGTCCCTCTCTGTCTAATGCATAGAACATTTGTTAGATTAATCTAAGTCTTTGGTGTACCTCTTTCTTCGTACTCTGAAAACCTTGCCAAAGTCTCTCATTGCATAATTTAAACTCTTTAAGCCAAATTAAAACACCATCCATTATAAACTCTGAAAACTTTCTAGCTCTCTTAGATCTACCCAATTAATCTCAGAAATATCTTGGGAGTATAACTTCCACTAAAGTGTATTCGCTGAAATTAAGAACATCCAAACAGTGTCTTTTAACTGGATTTACCCAGTGCTCCTTTCCAAACTACATCTGACATTTTTCTTTGGTAAACTCAGCTGAGACTTCTTCATAACCTTCAATCAGACAACATGCATATTTTCTAGCTTTGCTTAAATTTTGTTCTTTGTCCTTATCCTTTCAGAGCATAATATTAACACATTCTCTTTACTTTTCCAGACATCCCTCTTTCCATGATGTCACAATCTTTATTATTTCCTTTATTATTTCATCAGAATGAATAAGTGCAATTTTATTGGTGGATGAATCACTAGCATATACTGATTTATGTGTTCTGAAGTGCTATTTTTGATCCATACTCTCTCGGCCTTGAACGATAGTTAGGGATTGATTCTCTTTGCCTGTTGCTGATAAAAATAACCTTTCAACCAACTATTCTCGGTATTCTCTTGTGTGTATTAATTCCTCCTGTATGCTAATATCCTCTGAGCATTGTTGTTACACTCGTCTTGCCTTTTTCTGTTCCCTCAATTTCCCCTTGTGCAGGGATGAAAGCAATAAAAATAGCCCCATGTAGCCTGCTTTCCTCATGTACCCTATTCCACTGATGATAGAAACAACCTTTTTATGTGATTATCCCTGAGAACTTGGGTAAATTTTTAACTCACAACATAGTTGTGTTATTCACATATTCATAAACATATGGACATCACAGAAAAACAAAAAGAAGGCTTTTTGTCAGCAAGAGTATTTGTTGAATTACAAAGTTTGTGTATTTATCTGTTTTCTTTGTTGTTATCTCTTTTTCTTTCTCCTTGACTAGAGTTAATGACTCTGATACCAATACCTGACTGACATCTTGTTTGTGTACTTCCCAAGTTGGAAATAGCACGCAAAATACCAAAATTTTACTTGAATATTTTTCTGGGAAGTTTCTTTAAAAATCAAGATGACATATCTATCTGAATAAACATAACTTTTAAGCATTATACAGTACTATGTGTAATCATACTACACTATTTCAGGATTAAGGTTGGCACTGAAAAAATCATGCCCTTTTTTAATTATTATCACAGTCCTATGTTTTTGCTACTGTTAAAGGGCTTAGAGTCATGCGGTTACAAATAAATCCTTTTTCTCCCTTCCTCCCTCTCTCCCTCTCTCAGTTCCAGAAGTTTCTAAGCCTCCTGCCCAGAGGAAAAATGTACACAAAATATAAAATGTGCGCTACCTTCACTAAAGACACACACATAAAACTGCACATTTATGTATCCTTAAATGTCATTAGATTAAAGCTGATGACCTCATGTCAAATCTGCGATTCGTGAGATCAAATTGGATCTCCTCAATGTTTGGAGCATTCAGTGTAGTCTAATTCTCTTCAACTCTTTCAAAAAGATCCAGGTGTATATGTCACATACTTAGAGGCTGAGTATAGATATCCCCAGTGCAGAAACTTATCTGTTTCAAAAAAACAATTTTGTTCTCTCACTAAGGAAACAACATAATATTTACTTTTTTTTTCCCAAAAGCAACATTTTATAATAAATTTTTGAACATTTGAGGTATGCTCTAAAATTGTTCAAATCAACCAGGTCAACCTAACAAGGAAAGATCCATGTTAAGGAATGTACTGTAGTTAATCACGGGTTGAGAGGTGTTTTGTTTTGTATTGTCAGTATTGTGAGCCAGGCACTAAAAAATGATTCTTTGTCAAGGTACCAGAGAACAAAAAAACACATCTCAAATACATATAATTATTACTGTAAGTGCCACGAAAATGTTTTATAAACTTTAGGTTTGTAGCCTTATTGCAGACAAATTGCTTTTTTTAGTGCAACACATTCCCTATCTATAATCATGCTATGTTATTAAGGGACAAATCTTAGTGTCGTTACTGAAGACATACTCAGGCAACTAGTGTTCATAAACAGCAGATAGATTTCATTATTGTTAGCTTTGAACTAAGGCTCAAGGAGCCACTTCACTGCTATTTCTGAGATCAGAGAATAGATTACCTTCTATAAAGGTTTACCAAGCAATGATTAACACTTTGGTCACCAGACTCAATTCAGTTTGATTCAAAAAAAAGCTTAAAAAAAACCCCACAACAAAAACCAAAACGAAACCAACCAACCAAACTATGACCCCAAAAAACCCAAATCAAACCAAAACAAAAAACTTCAAACCTATAAAGCTAAGTTCATCTGACAAAGATAGTAAAGACTGCATAAGAAAAGACTGGAAGAACTTAAATATATCTAAACCAAATAACCTTAAGCACATCTTTATCCAAAATGTACAGAACTTAATGGATTCCTTTGTAAAACAATGCACTTTGCACTATTCTCAGTATAGCTATTTGAACTGGGAAATAACGAGAGGACATTTCTGGAAGCAGAAATGGAATTGCAGGAGATGGTAAGGGAAGGACTTAATTCAGTAAGATGTACTAAAGGAGGTACTAGAGGGGTAAAAAAAAAAAAAAGAAATCTGAGAAAGACAAGAGCATTCCCAATTTTTTGGACCTTGTAACAGGATATGAATATCCATCTATTCATAAAGGAAGCTCACAAGCTAGAAAGCAAACCATGCCATGCATGGCAGAAGGACCAAAAAAGCAATCTCTGCAAGTCTAATTTAGGAAAAACATTCTCCTTACACCACATCTGGCAACCGGTTTAGCCATAATTGTGTGTGTGTAGAAGTATTACCACCAGAGATCCCAGTCTCAGATGTGACCAATTGTAGGGTTTCAGTAAAACATTTTAGAAGACAAACAAACAAAAAACCTCATATAGACAAAACCCCAAGTTATCTAAAGATTAGATTCCACACACCCCCTCCCTCAGGCTATCACACAAGTTCTGAATCTCAAGATAAGTGTAATACAAAGAATGACCCAATCTCCTTTCAAACCTTCATTGACAGACCAAACCCTTTTGTTGCAATGCAAAAGATATATTTGACATATGAAGGGAAGTATTGAACAAAGCAGTTCCCCATTATCAGCCCAGAACAATGTATCCTTCAGTAGAATACATATGGTGAAAGGTAAAGCTCTTGTGGACTGGACAGCAGCAAAGCTGAGCTGAGAGACATTAGGTAGAAGCAGTAAAAAAAATATGTTTTTCCAATGAAAAAAGGAAATCCCAGGGAAAAAGAGGAATGAAATCTCCCTAGAAAGAACATAGAGTAAGATGGGGAGATACAGAAGCATACATTGATAGAAAGGAATGGTGTTGGTTTTCTCTTTACAGAAGACGTAGTTTGGATGGGAAGTCCAAGCTGTGAGGAAGAAGGGGACATAAAGCACACAACCTACATCCCCCATGAGACTCCAAGGGAGCTCAGCCAGTGCAAATGGATATCAAGCTGGCAAAAATCATTTAATTTCCATTTTCCCAATGGAAAAACCAAGTAATTTTAGCAAAATCAATATTTACAGGTGAAAAATTGGAGTAGAGCAGAGGAGAAGAGGACACAGAAGCCAACTGGAAACGGTTATTTGTTTCTCTGGACTTTGTTTATTTACCCTGGCAGGTGTGTTATTTCTCTATCTAATCAAAGAGCTCTGCTGCTGGAGAAAAGGAAGACTACTGATTAGCAGGGAAACTGAGGTGTAGCCAGACCTTGGAAACAGTAGGAGAGAAGCCATGTTGCTTGAATGACTTCCAGCTGGGATAGCTTAGACATGCTCTAGTCTCAGTTCAGGTTAGTCTCACTGCTTACCCCAAACTCCTCTGCCCGACCTCTCTCTAAAGTGAATAATAGCTCAGGTGTGTTTCTGGGGATGCTTCACTCCCTACACGCAGTATGAATAACCCCACACCATGTTTGTCTCTCTATGTCCTGTATAGCTGTCTATGCAAGCTAAAGGAACATGCCTTTCAATGCACGCACGTACCTCCATGACCCCTTCTGGGCATACAATACATATCCTGTGTCATGTTCTAAAAATACCAGTCTGGTGACTGTAGTACAGCTTTCACGTTATTTTGGACACCTGGAACTGAAAAAAACCCACCTCATCCCCTAAATGATAATCATGTCCTACAGTTGTCTGACACTATTTGGGACACATGTGAGAGGTTAGATCCTCTCCTCAAATCCTATAAGCAAAGTAGACAATAATCCTGTAAGCCACAAGGGAAGAAGGGGAGGGGAGAGGAGGGGAGGGAAGACTATTTCAGCTGGAAGGGATCTACAATCATCTAGTGCAACTGCCTGACAAAATCAGGGCTGACCAAAAGTTAAAGCATGTTGTTAAGGGCATTGTCCAAACTCCTTTTAAACACTGATGGGCATGGGGCATCGACCACCTCTCCAGGAAGCCCATTCCAGTGTTTGACCACTCTTTTTGTAAGGCAGGTTTCCTAACGTACAGTCTAAACCTTCCCACACAGCTTTGAGCCATTACCATGTATCCTATCACTGAATACCTAGGAGAAGACATCAGCACCTCCCTCTGCACTTTTCCTCCTCAGGAAGCTGTAGAGAGTGATGAGGTCACCCTTCAGCCTCCTTTTCTCCAAACTAAACCAACCCAAAGTCCTTAGCCACTCCTCACAAGGCATTCCTTCCAGCCCTTTCACCAGGTTTGTTACCCTCCTCTGGATGCATTTGAGTACCTTGACATCTTTCTTAAATTGTGAGGCCCAGGGCTGCTCTCCAACCACTCCTCTCCCAAATAGTGCAGTCTTAAGCTTAAGAAAGAGGAACTACAACTCAGTCTACAGTCCAGATTCAGAGTCAGCCTCAGCTTTATTTAGAAATGACTGATAATCTGGAGAAATACATCGGGTATACCAGGGAGAAGGATTTATCTTGATTGCAAGCTACAGTACTAGCTGCAGGACAAAAATAATTGATTTAGATCTGGTCATATCCTGCCCTGAGACTTTTCCATTAATCATGCTTCATCCCCTAGTGGAAAAACTGATCTATGGCAACTTTATTTGAGCTGCTATTCAGCACAGCTACTAAAATCTCAATGTGCTTCATGTTCTGCATACTTCAACACGGGACAGTAGAGTTTTACTGGAAGGATTTAGTTACCTTATGGAGTTATCAAGACTTGTTGTCAGCTAAGTTGTGTTAACCTATTGTGTGCACCCTTAAAGTCTGCTCCAGTTATGAAATAAAACACACAAAGTTAAAAGTTAAAGTTAATTCTTTTACCTCTCCTGGCAAACTGAGATCTGATCTCTAGTGAAAGGCAACAAAGCATCTCTAAGGCAACATTTCCCTTTAAATCACAACATATAGTACTACATTTTGAGTGTATTTCTGAAACTCTTAGGGTGGTTTTGAGCTATATAAACATCGCTACATAAGTGCATTTGAGATGACCTAAGCTGTCCTGCTTGTCCTCCAGCTGCCCTTCCAGTAAGCTACAGTTTTGCGTTTTTTCTTTGTCTTGTGTGGGTATCTCATATAGTCTATGACATTTCAAACACTAATCGATTCCTGTATTTAGGTAACTGAGTTGAGTCTTTAAAGCCTGAGACTAGTAAAAATGTGAAAAAGGCTGTGATCAAAGTTAATGTTTTCTTCCTTTATTTGGGGCTATTCCCTCCCACGCTGCACTGATGAAGTGGAGAATGCCTAACACCTCCAGAACGCAGATGCTACCAAGGGAGCATGAAAAGATATTTAGTGTGATGTCTGTAAACTGTCTGCAAGAATTTAAAAGACAGTAACCTAATGTTGTTTGGGTTTCTGTCACTGGAGGTCTTAGGGTCTTGGGATTTTTTTTCACACAATGAAAAAAGATGTTACCTCTTTTAGAAAAGATAATATGTACTTTATCAGTATGAAAACATAGTGAAAAATAACCTTAATGTTCCTCTAACAATATCTGTAAATCTGCTGGCCTAATTCTGCAGTGTTTTGCTCTACGTCTTGTGATGTATATATGTGCGAAGTAGGATAAATATCAACTGGCTCAGAATGACAGTATTTTACACCCATGTGGCAATGACTCGGTATCAATGTAAATGACAATCAAGGCAAAAAACAACAGAGAATCTAGCTCCATAAATAATCATAGAGGCTTAAAATTCAGTCTGTCCTTGAAGAAAATAACTGCACTGCACAGCAAGTCTGTTCAATAATACAGAACAGTTTAAATTAGCATTTTTTCTTCCCTCAAAAACAGGTGATCTGATGAATCCACTATTCTAAATTAAACACTGGTTTTAACAGACTATGTGAATTTTCTTTAATTACATGTTTAAAAAAATCATATATATGAGCTAAATAAAAGAAATAAGAAGTAGATCTAATGCTTGGGTTTGACCAGTAATTCTTTTTTCGTGGTTTATAAAAATATTTGAGATCATACATTTTGAATTAAAAGGTGAAACTATTTCTACTTACTTTTGGAAATGTGTAATTAATATATGCACATGTACAAGTATATGTGTGCATATTTCCTTCTTTACTTCTAAATATTTTACTTTTACATTGACTGTTAACAACATTTTATTCTATTTCACTTAAAAAATATCAAAGCTAAATATATTTTTGCTCACTTTAAAATCTGTGGGGGTGGAATAGTTTGCCTATTTCTAAAGTATTTTTCCAAAATGGATTTGACAGGAGATTTGTGAACCAAGTAGTCTGTTTCATTTCAATAAAGCATTTTTCGAATGAGAACAGCTAACTGAAAAATTCCTAGCCAATTTTATTACTTAGATTATCCTCTTCTGCCCAGGATTTACTCACAACCGCTATCCAGTTTGGAAAAGGAAAATATATGACATTTAAACAAGGGGAGGAGAAAAATCTCTCTCATTTGCTTAAAAATACCTTTCTGAGTCTTGATCCTTGTTTGCCAGCAGGAGAATGAAAAGAAAAACATTTCCATAGATGTAATGAATGAGGGCATATTGGGAGAGAATGGATACATATACTAGGCCACATGAATGACAATTTCTGTCAGCTGGATCTATCTCCACTGGGATACTTTCACTACTGAGGATGATAAATTCTGAAGTTGGTCCACCTGGGTCACTTGCACAGGCCTATAGGCAAAACATGAAACAGATAGAGAAAATATAAAAAAACCTGAACAAATCCATTTGAGTGTTGGGTCTAGCAGACAGAATATTGAAGATCACCATGTGTCACGGTTTAAAGCTGGGCTGGCTGTTAAGCGAACGACAGACGCTCTTTGTTAACCCCCTCCCTCCCCAAAGTGGGGGGGAAAGAGAAAAGGGAAAGAGGCTTATGGGTTAGAAGAAAAGTTAAAACAGCTTTAATCTAACTACAATAATAATGAATAATAATAATAATGAAACATATACAAATATACAAATATGTACAAAACCGATATCGAGCTCCCCCCCACTGATGACGAATACGTCACCCGGACGCTGCGGGGCACGTCTCAGGAAAGTCCCGGACTGTACTCAGAAGCAGCAGGCAGGAGCTGGATTCAGGAATGCACGGATCGGGATCAAAGGCAGAAGAATCAGAGTCCTCCTTGGATGCCGGCCATAGAAGAAGAGAGCGAGACCCTCGTGATCCCTCTGCTTTATACCGAGTATGACGCGTATGGGATGGAATACTCCCTTTGGTCAGTTTTGGGTCACCTGTCCGACCCACTCCTCCCCACCGCAGGGTCGCAGAGGTGACGACTTCTCTGCTCTTTCAGTTCCGGCGCACAAGAAAGTTAGCAGAAGCAAGCATCGACCTTGGTCTCCATAGGGATAACTATAAGCAAGAGCCTTTCTGCATACCATTGCTTCTGATGTTCCAGCACGAACTATAAACACCGAGCCTTATCACTGCTAGAAGCAGCTACTGTCTGGAAAAACATGCAGTTAATTTCAGAGTGCAGCTTCTTAGAAGAGACTTAACTAAAAAGCAAAGTTACTAAAAGAAAATCGGTTCTCTCCTGGCCCAAACCAGGACACCATGTAATGCCAAAACCTCATGTCCAAGCATGAAGGACAAGCAGAAGGCTGAGGTATTCAATGACATGTTTTGCCTCAGTCTTCATGGGGAAGTGCTCGAGCCACACTGCCCAAGTCACAGAAAGCAAAGGCAGGGACTAGGAGAACAAAGAACCACCCACTGTAGGAGAAGATCAGGTTCAAGACCATCTAAGGAATCTGAATGTGCACAAGTCCGTGGATCTTGATGAGATTTATCCGTGGGTCCTGAGGGAACTGGCAGATGAAGTTGCTAAGCCACTATCAATCATTCTTGAAAAGCAGTGGCAGTCTGGTGAAATTCCCACTCACTGGAAAAGGGGAAATGTAAGCTCNAAGATCAGGTTCAAGACCATCTAAGGAATCTGAATGTGCACAAGTCCGTGGATCTTGATGAGATTTATCCGTGGGTCCTGAGGGAACTGGCAGATGAAGTTGCTAAGCCACTATCAATCATTCTTCAAAAGCAGTGGCAGTCTGGTGAAATTCACTGGAAAAGGGGAAATGTAAGCTACACTTTTTAAAAGGGAAAAAAGGAAGACCTGGGGAACTACAGGCCAGTCAGCCTCACCTCTGTGCCCATCAAGATAGTGGAGCAAATCCTCCTGGAAACTATGCTAAAGCACATGGAAAACAAGGAAGTGATTGGTGACAGAAGCACAGCTTCACTAAGGGCAAATTGTGCGTGACAAATTTGATGGCCTTCTACGACAAGGTTACATCATTAGTGGACAAAGGAAGAGCAGCTGCCATCATCTACCTGGACTTGTGCAAAGCATTTGACACTGTCCTGCATGACATCCTTGCCTCAAAATTGGAGAGATATGGACTTGATGGGTGGACCACTCTGTGGATAAGGAATTGGCTGGATGGTTGCACTCACAGAGTTGTGGTCAGTGGCTTGCTGTCCAAGTGGACACCAATGACAAATGGCATTCCTGAGGGGTCAGTATTGGGACTGGCACTGTTTAACGTCTTTGACAATGATATGGACAATGGGATTGAGTTTGCTGACAGCACCAAGCTGTGTGGTGTGGCCAACATGCTGGAGGGAACAGATGCCATCCAGAGGGACTTCAGGGTCCGTGTGAACCTCATGAAGTTCAACAAGGCCAAGTGCAAGGTCCTGCAAATGGGGCAGGGAAATCCCAAGCACAGATACAGGCTGGGCAGAGAGTGGATTGAGAGCAGCCCTGAGGAGAAGGACTTTGAGATATTGGTTGAGGAGAATCTCAACATGAGCTGGCAATGCACACCCACAGCCCAAAAACCAACCATATCCTGGGTTTCATTAAAAGAAGTGTGACCAGCAGGTTAAGAGAGGTGATTCCCCTCCTCTACTCTGCTCTTGTGAGACCCCATCTGAAGTACTGCATTGAGTTCTTGGGCCCCCAACATAAGAAGGACATGGACCTATTGGAGTGAGTCCAGAGGAGGGCTATGGAGATGATCAGCGGGCTGGAGCACCTCTCCTATGAAGACAGGCTGAGAGAGTTGGGGTTGTTCAGCCTGTAGAAGAGAAGGCTCCAAGGAGACCTTATTGCAACCTTCCAGTTCTTGAAGGGGGCCAACAAGAGACCTGGAGAGGTACTTTTTACAAAGACACATAGTGATAGGATGAGAGGTAAGGGTTTTAAATGGAAAGAGGGTGGATTTAGGTTAGATATTAAGAAGAAATTCCTCACGATGAGTGTGGTGATACACTGGAACAGGTTGTCGAGAGAAGTCGTGGATGCCCCCTCTCTCGAAGTGTTCAAGGCCAGGTTGGATGGGGCTTTGAGCAACCTAGTCTGGTGGAAGGTGTCCCTGCCCATGGCAGGAGGGTTGGAATCAGATGATCTTTGTTTCCTCCAACCCAAACCATTCTATGATTCTATAAAGTAAGAAGCCATGTAACCAAAATAAAGACTGCACCACTGAAATGAGCAGTTGAATGTGTGATGGAAAATTGTTAAAAGGACAAATTGTGTTCAAACTAAACATTTTTCATTGTACATGTATTTAATTCTGGGTATAGATTCAACATGTTTTACTTTATTTCTTTGGCTAATATAGTTGATTTAAAGTTAGAATTTGCTTTGATAAAAGAACATCTATTTCACAAAACTTTGTTGAGTATTTAATATTTGCTGTCATTCTGTGTTTGAATAAAATCAAAACCTCCATCCCTATCTATGGTAGAAGAAATATATAAGGCCATGACATCTTAGTATCTGGTTTTATTCACTAACTGGAGACTGCAACACAGCTCAAATATAAACCCTATATTATAGTCACCCAACATTAGGTGAGATAAATCTGACAATTACTGTCTTCCCTTTGAGAGCTAATCAACTTTTTGTAATTAAATAATCATTAGACCAGAAGAGACTCATAGGTAGCTGAGAAATTTGGGAAAGAATAATTCGTGTACATATTGCTGTTCTGAATTATATCCAATATTCCACCTGAACATGAGGAGGAACTTCTTTACTGTGAGGGTAACAGAGCACTGGAACAGGCTGCCCAGGGAGATTGTGGAGTCTCCTTCTCTGGAGATATTCAAAACCCGCCTGGATGCATTCCTGTGCAACCTGCTCTAGGCTAACCTGCTTTAGCACTGGGGGTTGGACTAGATGATCTCTAGAGGTCCCTTCCAACCCCTGCCATTCTATGATTCTATGATTCTATGATTCAGTCTGAACAATGAGTTATTAACTGTTCAAATAAGGGAACTTCTCACATCTGAGATATTCTAATATAGACTGAAGAAAACTTTGCTGAACTGCATAAATATCTTCTTTTTGCTTATACTTGAGAATGTTTTGCAATCTACTGGTTCCAACAAAGTTCTTAGAATTCATGAATCTATTTCATCTTACACAAATACAATTCCATAAAGATTCACTTTGTTTTACAGACATTTCTTTTCAAATCTCAATTCTGAAATTTCTTTTGTATTCTGTGTTTTTTTGGGGTAAATATCAAATGCTCCTTTGAAGATTTTAGCAAAGCAAAAATCAATATTTATGTGAAACACTAAAAATGAGCAAAATAATAATGACAAATTCTGTAGACTAAAAGACATTGTCTTTTTCAAGTAGATTTTTTTTCGGCAAAAGATGAAGCTATTTCTCAGTGATCACATCTTGAATTACAATGAGGAGTTAGAAATGATGACAGGCTGATTTAATGCAGAAGGAAACAAGTGAAGGTTTAGTTGTACCTTTAAAATGCATATTGAATTAACCAATTACTCATATTTCTTTGAAAACTTTAAAATGTACAGATTTAGTATCAATCATCCACCAAAGGGGAGGAATATAATGCTTTTAATGTTGGGTGTAGGTTTGAATAGATTGAACAGATACATGCACGCAAACTGTAGCATGTTTCCTACTTATATACAGGACATGAGTCTCAGTAGAAGTTATAGACCAAGAAAGCAGTACAGTCATATTTTGTGTATTTAGTTTACAGAAAGATATTATTGTATCCCAGATGGCTTCAGACTTTAACCCTTAATAAGTCAAGTGGTATAAGACATTCAGTACTGAGCAGGAAGAACAGCTGTTGTGCATTTTCCTCTAGTTTACTTTTCTAGAGAATTAAGATATTCATTTTATGTCTGCCTTTCTGTCTGCCAGTTTAGTCCTAATTAGTTTTGAAAAAATTTACCAATTTCACCTTTCACAACAAAGACCTGTTTTTATTCAGATGAAGTAGTGCATTATATATACGCAGCTAACCCTAATAACGTGACACACGACCTAATTTTAGGTGCAATGTAAGATAGGTGTAGTTAATTACATTGTGGAAAGGCTTTTCTCTTCAGCAATTACAAAGGAAGAGTAGATCTTAGATCTGGCAGCTATCTTGTAGAAGCTTAAAGTTATGTAAGAAATCTCTCATACTAAATAAGAAGGAGATGAAAATACATAGGGCTCCATCTCCAACTCATCATGAAGCCATCCTCTATCAGCAGCTGTAGAGCACTGATGCAGCGGGAGTTGAGCACCATGGACTCAGAATCAGTGTATTCATTTATTAAAGCAATTGACATTCTGAGAAGAGGGTACATACCAAACTTTTCTTAGTGATAACAGATGGTATAACAAAGGGTAATGGCCACAAGCTGTGGCTTAAGAGGTTAGGATCAGAAACTAGCAAAAAAATTTCCACTAGGAAAATAGTACAGCACTGGACTGTGCTGTTCAGAGGTGTTGTGGAACCTTCCATGTTGGAAGGTTTCAAGACTTGCTTAGACAAAGCCACAGCTCACCTCATCTAGTCTTGCTTTGAGCGGGAGACTGGAAGAGATGACTCTAGAGGTACCTTCATTCTAACAGTTCTAGGGGTTTATGATCATTATTGAGTTTGGCCTATGTATTGGGTCTGGCTGGAGTGGAGCAAACTTTCCTCATAGCAACCCATACAGTGCTGTGCTTTGTCTTTGTAGCTAGAAGGGTGTTGATAACACAACAGTGTGTCAGCTATTGCTGAGCAGTGCCTGAGCAGCATCAAGGGTCTCTTCTCAGACATCACATCAAACACCAGTAGACTGGGGGTGGGCAAGGGCTTGGGAGGAAACATAGCTGGGACAGTTGATCCAATCTGATCAAAGAGATATTCCATACCATATGATGTCATGCTCAGCAATAAAAGCTCAAAGAAAGGACAGGGATTGGGCATTCGTTATTAAGGCATTTTTCTTCCAAGGCAACCCCTACACGTACTGAGGCCCTGCTTCCCAAGAAGTGGCTGGACATTGCCTACTGATAGGATGCAGAGAATAAATCTTCTGTTTTTTTTTTCCTTTGCTTTCACATTTGGCCTTTACTTTGTTTCATTAAACTGCCTTTAATTCAACCCACAAGTATTTTCTCCCCCTGTCCTGCTGAGGAGAGGGAGTGAGGAGTGGCTTAGTGGACACCTCTCAGCCAGCCAAGGTTAACCCACCACAGCCTAATTTCCTATAGATACGTCTTAAAAATGATACCGTGTAAATACATACCTTTTTGTTTCACAATAGTTTCTTTTATATTTGATGTAAATAACAAAACACAGATTACAAGGTACGAGAAAAAAAGAGACACCTTGGCTGTGTTTTTATGATGGTTTTCTGGACTTTTTGCTTGATGAGGAGAGGACAGTTGCATGAGGAGAGTCAGACAAGTGTTCAGTGTCTGGTTCAGCAATGTTTCTTAGTAGTGCCAGTTAGACTTCAGGCATTTCCTTTCCCAGTGTGGGCCCTGAGAACCTTCTCATCAGGTCAGATTTCCTGAGTGGAAGAAGTGGTAGAGATAGCTGTCAGTCTTGTCTAAATTGCAACTCTATGCTGGGCTTCACTTTAGCCCAGCATGTAAGGTTACTCCTATTTCTGTCTACATTTTTTTTATCAAATCCCTAGAAAAATATTATTTGAGACCTTTACCCATCTTTTAAAGTTGTTTGCAATTGGTTAGGAGACCCAAAGCTATTAGGAAAAATCTGACAGTCATATACACACTTTACAGAGGCAAAAGCACAATCAGTTTCCTTCCTGACCAATAATATACGGTATTTTCAATATAGACTTAGTTCTTTCTGGCCATGTCTTCATTCCTTTCATACTAGCTTTGTGTCTTCCCATTCACAGCTCCAGTCCTAGGACTCCAGCCTCATGAATGTCACACCCACCCACACAACTAGCTGGCATCACTGTACAGTTCTTTTTCTTGCCATAAGGCTCTCATCTCTTCCATCTCCCAACACATGGTTCTTGCTTCTCCAAATATTCTTTATATCTACTTTATTTACCCTATTTCCTTAAAATAGACTTCATTCTCTTTTTAGCTCATTTCCTTTTTATACTGTTTTGTATTTTATTTTCTACATCGTTACTAGACCAGACTCCTGCACTGTGCACTGAGTCTTGCTTCTCTATTCTCCCTATTCCTCATCTGCCTTCGTTCTCCAGCAATGCTGATAGGAAGCATATTCCTCTTCTATCCTAGCAGGGGACTTGCTGCACCTCTTGTTCTTCTCTTCCCTCTGCTAATGACCAGGAAGTGAGACAAACAAGATTGACAGTCTCTGAAGCATGGAAAGTGCCATCTGTGCTTTGTAGATTGAAAATCTTATTAGTTTTGCTTCCAGCCAAGTTGTGCATACAAAGCAGAGCAACTAGGGTAAGGAAAAGTGCAGCTAGGGGGAGGTGGAGGACCAGGAGGGAGCAAGAGCAACCACTAGGTAAAAATGCAAATAAAGAAAAAATACGAGGAGATAAAGGTAGGTTGTAGAGAGAGAGATTACACTATCCCATTTCATCCTTCCACCTTGCTGCCAGTTTTTCACAACCCATATCCTAAGGTAATGTCTAGTCTAGATATACAAAGAGAATTAGACTTTGAAGTCTCACCACTGACTGATAGTATCTAGCTGACCAAACGAACGACAAAACGTACTACTGAGTTGTTTGGGTGGTTTAGCTGTAAGAGGCACCTCAAGTTTTCCTCTTCTGTTTTCCACTGTGGAAGAGACAAGCATCTTGGTACATATCTACTCCCCAGCGCTGTTAGCTGACAATATATTCTATCTTTCTGACTCTTCGGGTATGCCTGAGATGATGTCTGAGCAGGACAAGACTCCTGTTGTAGACACATTTTGCACAGGAAACTAGCACTAAAGCAGCTTGGGTAGGGAAGTGAAACATGTTCTTCAGCCTCCTGTTGCTAAACCTGTGTGTCTCAGGAGATTACAGTGAATACTGGTGCTTTTTTTAATGTGTTCTTGTCTCTTCATCAATATGCCTTGGGTTTAGCTTTCTAGGTGTTCTTATAGTAGTACCTGTCTTTCTGCATGAAATGGATTCATGTTTCCCTTCAGGTTTTGCAACGGCAGTGACCAAATCCCCTCCAGTCGTACTGCCTTTAACAGCTGTAAGCAACAATGTCCAGGTTCCAGCTTAGGTGACCTCCCTCTGCATGAAGCACAGAAGCAGCAGCATATCACATCACTTTCCCAGCAACCCTTTTCCCTGCCTGCCTGCCTCGGAGGTGTCAGAAGCACATCAGAGACAGGGCAGGAACGGTCAGGACACAATGTGCCCTGGCTGTGCTTACTCTGACAGATTCCTCAGCAGCCCGTTCCCAGCTGATGCAAGCTGTATCAGCCCCACAGCCATCATAGTTTTTGCAGAGGCTGGAAGCAGAGAGAAGAATCAGGAAAGCCATAATCCAAATGCACTAGCTAAAAAAATACTCAGTATTAGAGATGAAACCAGGCTGTTCTGTGCTAAAATTGCATTTTCCCCCAAAGTCCTATCTTTCTCTGTGTATTTCTTATGGGCTCATAACTGTCACCACAATTACGCTTGCACTGCTTTGCAATGCATATGCTAATACTTCCTTTGCAAGCATACCTGATAATGCTGGTAGAGCCTTGCAGCCTTAAAGCTGGCTTTATATATTTATTCTCATTTATATTTCTCCCTTAATCCTTATATTTTTTCCTGTGTTCTTCTTAGAAGTTAAACAAAACTCTGCAGAATTTTTAAAGCTTACATTCCTCTTTCTCCTTCCTTGGGTTTTAAACTGAATGGATGAAACAAATATACTCACAGAGAAATGCATATCTCCATTCTTGGAAGAATCAAATACAACTTCAAAGCTCTTTATCCAGTGTTTGCACATCTTCATCTCCCCCCAAGCTTAACATACATCTACTAGACAACATCACCATAGGTTGGGAGTGGAAAATGATGAGGGTTGCTGAACATTATGCATATCATCACAAAGTTTCTTACATCTGAGTACCTTAATTATTTAATTAAATTCACAGATTGAATACAGCACCACCGGCACAGGGCAGCCTCTGGAGCATGCAAATAGCATGCTCTGCTTCATTCCAGACTGAAAAGGCTTATAAACCAAGTATTGTAAAAGTCCTCAGTGTCATTAAGAACGATAAAGAAGGAGGTTGCTGAAGCAGGAAGCAGTCTTCTCTCGAACCCAAGGATATTGTGTTCAATTCTGTTGAATGGGCTGTTGCACATTTGATCAGTTCTTCAAGGCTGATCTCATTATTGTAATAATATTTGCATTAATGACAGCAAAAGAAAATCAAATCTGACAGCCTGTCTATTACTTCGTCTCTGCCTACCACCTCATCTCTTACACTCCTGGTTGTCTACGAACCCAGTTTAAATAGGATGAGATGAGCACAAGCTCATACTGATCTTGTTTGCAACCTCGATAGCGGAGCAGCTGCAAGGCCTGGCAGACAGACAGGAGCAGCAAAAGCCACCATTGTACTACAGGAATGCCAAAACCACTAAGCTCCTGAGTATGCTTTGCGTCTTCTGAGTAATATGACTTAGGGTGCTTTTTGGGGAGCTTGGTATTTCCTGAGGGACCTAAGCATTGTGTGGAAGCATCCTGTTCATGGAGCCCTCTGGGGAGAGGCTACATGCCCTAAACCAGAAGAGATCTGAAGGATAAGGTAGGTACTTGTCATTCACCGCCAACAGTGTGAGAGTTTTAGGTGCATCTGTGGACAAGGAGATGTTTGTAAATGGGCTTCTTGAGACCTTGTCTGAAACACTTAGGGACAAATGCAAATAGATGATTCTTTATTCTGTCCATACTGCATGCTTGGCTTGCACAAAGTAACTGGTTCAGAAGCTATGCTGTAGGTTTGTGCAACCCTATTACAAGGTAGGGCATCATGCTGCTCAAACACGATACAGGACACAGTATATATGACCGTAGCTGGACATTTCCAGCCAGTTCAGCATGCTGGGCACAATCTGCATATTTGACTGCACTTATCTATACAGACACACCTTTAAGTGCCTAGATCCAACCAAATGACAATTTAGAAATGATTTAGAAGAGCCTGAATCAAGCCTAGAGTAATCATTAACTTTGCTGTCATTAATGAGAACCCAGCGTTTTAGAACCTGACAGTGTTCAATCACCAACAAAAATTGCATCAGGCATTAATTCTTATGAATACAAATACATAGAGGCCTGGCTTCAAAGCTAGTGCAAATTGGCTTAGCACCATTGACTTCATGTAAATGGGCTTTAACTAGGCCAGCTGAGGAAACGGCTCAGAAATCTTCAGCCCACCCAAAACATAGGCCTTATTTCATCAGGAGAGGAAACAAAACACATCAAGGTTAAAAATAAATATAAATTAATTATAAAGTGGGTAGACTGCCACTTTTTTAAACCACTTGGGCTGCATTAATCAGCAGTGCTCTATGAGCCCCACCCCAGGAATACATACAAATACACAAGTTACCAAAGGGTATTCCTATTATTCTCTGCGTTATTCTTTGTGTAACCATCAGCTGCAAAAACATGTAGCATAAAAAGATGCTTTTGAGCACATACCGTTCAAAGTTGTGCTCTTATTTCATGATTGTGGTTTTAGTGGTAAATCTCTGAAACAAAGCCTGCCTCACCACGTACTCTGCTCACTCACAGAGGTAAAATATATGCCCAAGGCAGAGGCCCCAGCCAGATGTAAAGCAGAGCATCCTTCCTTTCAGGGAGCTCTGGGGGGTTGATGCCCCTCCTCCCAGTTGACCAATGCTTCCTTCCACTTCTCCACCCACCATGAAAATACAGTCATGGCACTAAGATGTAGCAGGTGCTATACAGAAGAGAGATACATTGTGACGCTCTCTGAGGGGATAAGAGAGTGCTCTCTGGGGTTAAAGTCTTCCTTTCCATAGAGCAGGAGGACTGCAGCTGTGCTGAGATGGGGACTGTAAGTTGAGTGGGTCATGGAAGATATTTCCTTTAACTTGTGCCCTTTTTACAAAGATCTCAAACAGCTCAGTGCATTGTCCTTATTAAATAGTTATGACCATTGATAAAAACAGCAGCAACATCCATTTCTTTCTTTTTTTTTTTTTTTGTAATAATAAATACTGCTAAGTTTAACCATGAGGCAGATAAAGCCTGTAATTCCGTTTCCTACCATCTGTCCTTCCTCCTGTCAATCCTCTCCTCTTCTCCTCACCCCACTGCTACAGGCAGTGTTCTTTTGCAGGTAGCTCAGAAGCTTTGAAGTTTTCCCCCAGAAAGCTGATTATATAAACATTAGTATATCTTCAGCTTTAAAGCAGGTGGATCATCTCAGAGCATTTTACTAATTTTTCAGAAGGTTTTATACTGTTCTTTTTTCAGTGGGGATTTTTGCAAGATTATAAAGAAAAAAGATGAATTCAGAAAGCAAGTGAAACTGTCAATAAAAGCATGGTATACTGTGACAGGATGTCATATTCAGATCTAGATTGCACCCATGCATTTGCTATAAATATCAGTTTTGCTAATGTTGTGAATAGTAAGTAATTGAAGGGAGTTTTACCCCTATTGTGCTTGGAATAATAGCAATGTGAATAAAATTTCTATAACGATTTTATCCATACTTCTAGAAGGAAATGATAATACCCATGTGAATATCTTCCCTTGAAAAAAGTTTAGGAAGTAGAGGAGGATTTTTTTGTCAGTGTGTTGGAGGGGATTATTTGTTTGTTTTGATTTTTATGGAAATATCTTTTTTGTTATACTCTCTTGTGCTTGTTTTCTGAGGTGGGGAGTATGGTTCTGAATGTAATATCCTCCAGAAACTATACAGAGAATTTTAATGAAAAAATATGTTTCAAAAGAACTGTCATTACTTGGAACTTTTATAGTGTGTTTGAAAGCTTCTGATAGCGCTCATCCTTGTTATCTCCTGGAAGGATTATAAGGTATTGGAAAGACACCATTTATCTTGAGATATATTTTAAATACTTTTATCAACAGCATTCTGGTTTATTAAAAACGTGTTTCTAGAGGAAAAGATACCATGCAATAAATGGTAATATCATCTAAATAGACACACCAAAATATCCAAAACAATAAGGAATAATAAAGCTGTGATTGTTCTCCCAATTTATTACTTCCTAAAACCTAATGGCGTGTGGGATCACAAGAAAGTAGTCCCCTAAAATGACAAAGCCAGATCCTCAAAGGTATTCTGGTACCTATTTCCCACTGATGCCAAGAGAAGCCAGGTGATTAATTTCCACTTGAATCTGTGGGTCTCTCTGGTTCAAACCTCAGATCTGTATTACATTTTACATTAACCGCCAGTTAACTTTTCTAGCTAAAGCAAAGTGTATCTATCTCAAGATGTAGTAAGTGTTGCGTGCTACTCACAGCACCAAACTGCGAGTTCTAGGACAAAGAAAAAGAGAACATTTGCCAGATCGTTTCCGAATAGAAAAGGCTGTAAAATCAATTGGTATAGCTGCCATATAGCAATAACAAACCAAGTAACAAAATCTGGAGCCTCCAATTTTTTCCAAGATTGTAATAAACTCGTTTTTTTTAAAAAAATCTATTTTTTATGTTTTATTTTCTTTCAGGTAAGTAGAAATGGTTGTACTGACTATCATCAGTCTTTCATATGCTATAGTAATCATACCTTTCCACATTTGTTGAGTGGTCTAGTGATGACATCAAACAATGTACTGTAGATCATTATAAAGTAGGTTTTTTTTCTGTTCAGTGAGAAGATAAAAATAATGTAGATAAAAGGAACATATCTTTTGTAAGACAGAGCTCAAATAACTTGAGGTGGAAATCCATAAAAACATCACAAGTGTTGTTGAAATCATGAGTCACTTCAGCAGCATAAAAATAATGTATTTATCTACATTTTTACCAAAGGCTTTGAAGTTCTGTGTCTTGGAAAATAATATATATATTAAAGTGCTTTAAAAAAGTTCAGTTTTACTTTGAGGCATGAGCTGTCTCTTGCATGTGTTTTCCATCCTTCCCCACACTTCTAATTAGCGTTATCTTTCATAGTTAATTTTTGCTATCCCCTAGCATATACATATTTATGAATATATATGTATTTCTATGTTAAAAATACTATAATTGGCAGTTTAGATCAGGTAGCTGTCAATTAACATTATTTAAGACAAATGTTCTCATCTTGCAGATTTTAAATCAGAAAGACCAGTGGCTAACCAGAATTGAATGTAAATCTAGAAATGATTTTTCCTGATAATATAATTGCAAAGATTTTTTTCTTCTTTCTCATTCATAATAGACTGTTTCACTCAAAGTGCATATTGCTATATCTAGGTTTTCAGTTGTGCTTTTCAGTCATATATCTTCATGAGAACCATTATCTTCATTTTAGAAATGGAGACACTGAGACACTTGAAACCAATTTGCAGTTCAACAGGTTAATAACTAGGAAAGCATGAACAGGATTCAAGCCAACTTCATCCAGGTCAGTAATTTCAGTCACTGGCAAAAAAATACTCAAATAAAGCGCTAAAATTTGAATTAGATAGGATGCTAATTTTATATCCCAAGTCCATTTTATAGTCAACTAGAAAATAACTTCAAACCCATTACAAAATGTGATTTAGAAAATTTTATCTTATGTGTGCATACTTCTTTGATTTCTTTACTATTCAGTGCTATTTAAAATCTGTTATTATTGAAAGCAGACAAAGAGGAAATGGTTTTGCAATACTTAGCCTATATCATAAATTCATAGCACTATCAGTACAGTACCTTGATTATCAGATAAATGCTGGCTGCTGTCTCCTCTGAGCTCTTTTCACTTTCAGCAGTATAATTTTATGTTATGGTTTAGTGACACCGCAACTGAATTGCATAAATCTGTTCATTATGCCATTTAAAATTTAAATTTATCTTGCAGGCTGTAGGAGGAGCAGCCTTTACAAATGACGCAACCCACACACCAAAAAACCCCAGGAAAACAGACACACCCACACACCCAAGACTAGATGTTTTCATTAAACATTGGATGTGTAAATACATACATTCATAATTTCTTTTATTTTAATGTATAATTTGCCCTGCAAGCTTTGATTTAATTAGATACGAATTTTCTTTTGTATAGAATCATAGAATCATAGAATCATAGAATGGTAGGGGTTGGAAGGGACCTCTAGAGATCATCTAGTCCAACCCCCCTGCTAAAGCAGGTTAGCCTAGAGCAGGTTGCACAGGAATGCATCCAGGCGGGTTTTGAATATCTCCAGAGAAGGAGACTCCACAAC
>VZSC01005890.1:139552-196873 GCA_013398225.1 Steatornis caripensis | reverse complement strand
CTCATGGTCACTGCAGCCAAGGCTGCCCCCAACCTTCACATCTCCAACCAGTCCTTCTCTGTTTGTTAGTATCAGGTCCAGGGTCGCTCCTCTCCTCGTCGGCTCCTCCACCACCTGCGTTAAAAAGTTGTCATCAATGCTCTGCAGGAACCTCCTGGACTGTACATGCCTGGCCGTGTTGTTTTTCCAGCAAATATCAGGGTGGTTGAAGTCCCCCATGAGCACCAGGGCCTGTGACTGCGAGGCAACTTCCAGCTGTCTGTAGAAGTTATGTAGTATGTCTTTATTATTATTGTATTGTAGTTATTGTAGTTATGTCTTTAATATAGTTATTGTAGTTATGTCTTTAGATAGATGTACTAACTAGAATCATAATCTTTTTATTCTGTCCTTCCATTTACTCCTTAAAAAGAAGATACCTCATTCTGAAGGCCACTTTAGGCAAGGCACAAATGTTATTGTCTTTCTGCACACACAAAGAGGGATTGTGAGGCCTTAAGATACAGTATTCTGCTAAATATTTGAGGTCTCTAAGAAAATAGAAATACTAGACAGTAAGCCGCCTGAAGCAAATTACAATGGGAAGATGAAATTATGCCAGTGAATTGGGTAAAGAGGAGGATTTATGTAAGAACAATCCCAAATAAGGTGGAACAGACATTGTCCAACCTGCTAAAGAAGTATTTGTGTCCGCATATGAGGCTAAAGGATAAAAACCAGCTCTGAGCCAGTTCTTTGTCCCCCAAATTTCAAGCAATTTTGTCATAGCACAAATGGGAGGTTAACGTTCGCTTTCTTATCAGCTTGTCTGTGCCATATCTGCTCGTCGGAGTTCTTAGCTCATTTGCATGCTTCTGCCATTCACTCTGAAATTTATTGTGGTAGAACTGTGCTGCAGACTTGGCTAGCAGCCAGAGCCTACTTTTTCATTCCCTCTTTATAGCTTATACAATATGAAAGTCACTAACGAAAAGACTTTCATGTCAAATTACAGAAAAAAAATCTCAATTGCCTAATAGGATTTTAAATTCTTATCATACTGGTGACTTTCTGTAAGTAGTAACATTTGAAAAGGAAGACTTAGCTGATGTTTTCTTCAAATACTGTCTGCGCATCGTAAGTTTTTTTTACAAGCTGTGATACACTGCTATTCTGTCACTACAAAGACGATACAGGGCAATGGATCACAGATATATAGACCTTCTTTTCTGTTCCCATCTCGTTGGACTTAACATCTTATCAAAAGTGCTAGCTAAGGTTGTGCATATTGAGAAATACTCCCATTTGATGTAGATGTCAGGCCTATTTTCTATGCTTGAAGGAGTATGGGTTTGTATGTGTATATACATGATAAGTATATCTATACATATTCAACTATAACCACAAAGATGTGTGCATATATATAGCTATATGTATATACACATATACACCTTTACCTTTGGTAATATTACACTTCTAACTGTATTCAGGGCTGAGTACTGCTAACGTTAAGTTTCCTATTATGTTAGTAACATGGAACTGCCATTCTGTCCAGCCTAGTTTTGTGCCCAGCCCTAGTAGTCAGCTCCATTACACCTCTATAATGACCTTTTCCTTCCCACCACCTCCATACCTCTCCTTCATATTCTGGAGACCTCTCTAGGCAGGTATTTGGGTAAAGAGAATATGAAGCCAGATTTTGATGCCTCTCCTTGTCTCCACATTCTCACACTCCTCCCTTACTCCACCGAAGGTTTGGACATCTGCAGGTGCTTGCAGAGAGCATGACTGTGGGAAGAGGAGGTGTTACAATGGTGATCCAAACTCTCAAATGCTGGCTCATTCCTGCTTATCATCCCAACAATTCATCACAGTTTAATTATGTACCTCAATAATTTCTGATAGCACATTGCTCCTCCTGGTGATAAAAACAGAGACTTCAGTATACACTATTAGTATATATATCACTAGTATCCAAGAAGCCACATGTGATGTATGTCAGTAGAAATAAATGGGAACCAAATGAAACTTCAGTTCTGTCTTTCTCACCTAATTCAACCCCTAATACAACTTTATTCTTCTTCTGTGTTGGACAAAATAGAGCTTTTACAAGAACAAGGCATTATTGTGAACTTTTTGGTTGACATTTTTTATTAAAAGTGCCAGATACTAGCAACAATAATAGGATCGATGTATATCTTTTATATAATTCAAATTGTTGCTGTAAAATCTCACTTTGTACTAGTACAAGTAATGGCGCATCCATATATGTCTCAGAGGAGCGAGGTGTATTACACATTGGAGTTACCCATTGAAAGAGCTTTTTTTTTATTCCTCAGGTACTAAAGGAAAGTCAAATTCCTGGGTTACAACCTAATGATTAGTAAGCAGAGATCCTAGCCTGTTTACAGGTAGATGCAGCTTCCTCCAGTCATCTTCACATTGTCCAGCAGTCTTTGCCAGATGAACAAGGGTGTTATAGAAACAGATGCACCTTCCAGACCTGTCTTTAGCCTGTTTTTTAAGTAAATGAAATTAAAATCTTTTAGTTGAATTTCATATTAGCCCTTTGCTTTTGGATTAGCAAGGACAATTGACATGCACATTGTAACAGAAAATTTGTAGAAGATAGAAATTTACCAGAAGAAGAAAATTAATATCAAATCTTACCTAATATTATCTATGCATATCTACTGCATCCTTTAGGACAGGAAAAGTGATTATATTGTTCTTTAATTGTAAACTTTCTTAATGAAACACTAAGAGACTAAAACAACTCGTTTAAGATGGAAATCATATCCTCTGAGACTCAGAGAAATGCACAGGCTTTTGTCTTGCAAAGCCCTTGTTGAGAAATCTGAAGTGGGTGTATATGTGTATACATCTGGAAGAAGAGTTATAAGTACAGTTCTGAGTTTACATTTTTGAGAATCTCAGTGCTCTGCCCCTCAATCTGTCAGCCTTGGATTTTGGTCAACCTTATATATGTATTCATAGAATTTTTTTTAGAGGGGATATCTAGGCTTTAAATGATTTTAAATCCCTACAGAGACAGATGTCTACTTGCTAGCTGGATCTGTATTCAGAGTGTTGGATGAATCACTTTGATGAAGAGCTTCCATTTTACGTAAATCATTTACGGCATTTCAAAGGAATTTCTTCCCCAAAATAAGAAGCAGTAAAGAAAACAGGGTATCTTTGACTCCATAAAGACATCCATTTGCTTCTATGAACGTGATAAACAATTTAATAAACATTATTCATGTGTAATCTGGACCTAACTTCTAGCATTGAATGCAAAGGTTAAAAAGTTTCTTTTTACCACTTCAAATGAAGAAGTTGCTTGAGTTTTAATAATGATGCATTTTCTATGTAGTAAGTGTCCCCACAGCTCATGAAAGCTCAATGAAAACTTTTTTCTTCCCCAGCACCCCATCAGTATACTGGCATTTGCAAATCATTGATCTAAACAACAATTAATTTCAATGAAATTAAAAACTACAGAGAAGCAGGCAAGCAAAATAAATACCATATTATAGGAAAGGCTGAATGCATTTAAAAACCCTGGAGACCCTCAAACTAAAATGACACACAAAGTAAATCCCAGCTGCTATTACAAACTAGTAATGAAAACCAAGTCTAACAATAAAACCTCTAAAACAGAAGCCGCAGTAGATATAATTGAGTACTATACTTCCCACTCATTTTCCCGCTTTAAATTTAACGTGTTTTACTAGAAAACTGTTACAGCACCATGATGGGCTCAAAATGAAAGCACTATGTTATAGTGATATGTACCTACAATAATATCCGATATAAAATGTTGAAGTTATATTGTAGCATGGTTAGCTTCGGTAACAGTGAGCATTCTCCTACTGGTAATAAAAGATAAGGCTGTCATGAACAGTTCTGCTTATTTGCCTTCTAATTGTACCATAGAATAATGGAAGCCAAGGATAGAAAAGCCCTGTTGGGCTGCCTAGTTCATGTCACTATCAACGAAGAATTGATCATTATAGTCTATTTTTCAGCATTGATGGTTCCTTTACAACTTCCCTTTGGAGTATCTTCCTTATTATCAAACATGTCAGTGTGCGGAAGTTTTTGATGTTTTTCATCTGTCTGTTCTTAATTCCATACCATTAAATGTAGTCATGACCTCTTAGATCTCTGTAAATATTTCCCCTTTTTCTTGTTGTGAACATCCAGGGACAGGTACAATGCTTGCTTTGTGGTCTATAATGTCAAACCTTATCCAGTGTTACCATCTCTTTCTGAGGAATTTAAACTTCTAATAAAATAATTTTAAAAAATTAAGAGTTTCCTAGATATGAACAGACACACAATTTTGGTTAAGAAGTTGAAAACTCTTCCATCTATCCTGCTGCAGTATGAGACTCCTCCTTGTCTGTTTGGGATGCTTTTCTGAGTTCCAACATCACAATCCACGTTGATATATTTCCTTGCTGACTCATCTATCTTTAGGTATCTTAGTGGTTCTACAGATCTCTGAAAGTTACCTCCTGCATTTAGGAACCTCTAGGAGCAGAAGTCAAGTACAAAGTAGCTTACCAGTTGAGTTGCTGATGGATCAGAACACAACGAAGAGCAGAGTCCTAACCATACCTGCCCAAATATTAATAATTTCTAACACCCAGAATAACCCTACACAGAGCTTTTACATATTTTATGTTAATAATGTATGTGGTTTTAAATATTTTTTTTTTATTTTTACGAAAAAGAGAACGTATGTAATAGTTATGAAAAAGATGGTACTTTTGGCAAAATTTTCCAAGACAGGAGAATCAATCATTCCCAAATATAACATCAAGTGCCCAGACTATGCCTGAGCCAGTTTTGTGGCCTTAAACGGATACTGGGGATATNGAAGGAAGGAAGGAAGGAAGGAAGGAAGGAAGGAAGGAAGGAAGGGAGGGAGGGAAGCAGAAATAAAGAGTATGAAAAAGGTGGCAGGAAGCAAAGACGCAAAGACGTGTAGACAGGTTTAGGNAGTTACCTCCTGCATTTAGGAACCTCTAGGAGCAGAAGTCAAGTACAAAGTAGCTTACCAGTTGAGTTGCTGATGGATCAGAACACAACGAAGAGCAGAGTCCTAACCATACCTGCCCAAATATTAATAATTTCTAACACCCAGAATAACCCTACACAGAGCTTTTACATATTTTATGTTAATAATGTATGTGGTTTTAAAATATTTTTTTTTTATTTTTACAAAAAAGAGAACGTATGTAATAGTTATGAAAAAGATGGTACTTTTGGCAAAATTTTCCAAGACAGGAGAATCAATCATTCCCAAATATAACATCAAGTGCCCAGACTATGCCTGAGCCAGTTTTGTGGCCTTAAACGGATACTGGGGATATCACTTTCTGCCACAACTGCTCCATTATAGTATCCTATGTCCTCACAATTTTATTTTCATTTCCATGGGGTTTGGTTCTCATGAAGGGTGAGAACTGCAGACCCAAGGTCTATGAACCCTGTAAGTTTGCTCTTATTTCAGATTTCCTGCTTATGAAATACACAGGTACAGGGGAAAAAAATAATGAGAGCTGTTTCAGAGGCTAACTCAAATCTACCTCTGTAGGGAGGTCCCTCCTAGCTGCTGCTGGCTGGAGGAGTGGCTGCCACACCAACACTTCAACCCCTGCCCTAACAGCTTTGATGTTGCTGACCCCTGAGCAGGCATTATAAAAACTTGGGCCTAAAAAATCCTGAATCCAGGAAATCTCAAATCCTTGGCTATTTCACACTTTATGATTTCCAAGGGTCATCTTAGAACAGATTCATTAGAAACAAAAAGGAGAGTGAGAGGTCAGCTTTTGTATTTTAAAATGTAGAAGGGCCCCAAAGGAACATGCCCTACTGTTCTTAAGCCACTGAAACATATGACCACCCAAGGAAAAAAGAGACATAAGGAAAAGATGGGAGCCTATGATCCTTTTTGGTTGCATTTTCCCTCCATGAACATTGCTTCCTTGAGTGGACAATTGTTTAAATTGACCATGAAGCATTTCCAAAGAGCCATGTCTAAGATTTTCTGCTTAGATTATAGAAATGAGGGTGGTGCCATCCTGTCAGCACTGAGAGTCATCACTCTTTCTGAGCTGGTTATTTACTTCACCTACTGACTTACCAAAAGCTCCTACAGAAGTACTTCACCAGCCAAAAACAGAAAATGTGGCAGATCTAGGTAGGTCTCCAGTTGAATTAAGCCCCCTGGCTCAAGATCAATGTTCAAGAAAGACTGAGTAAAAGTGCAAGAGAAAAGGGAGGAAGGAAGGAAGGAAGGAAGGAAGGAAGGAAGGAAGAGGGAGGGAAGCAAAGACTTGTAGACAGGTTTAGTGGAGGGGGTTTAGTACTGAGTGTAAGCTTTATCTGTACATGAAATATTTCAAGGCAGTTCTGCTGGGGAAAAGAAAAAGAAGCCATTCCTCAAATATTACTCTGCTTACAGAGGAAAAAGCGTAACTGTTCAGTCATTCATATGTTTCCTACCTGAGTCAGTACCAGATGGTGCCATGTAGTCTCAGGTTAATCATTGTGTGAGAGACCTGGGCTGGGAGCCAGACCCACTTCACAGTCAACTGTGAGAACAAGTGATGCTGAACCTTACATAAGATTCACAAGCAGAGCCCTTGCATTTTAAGCAGACATCTGGTATGACATTTCGTATTTATCTGCTATAAGGGTTCAAACTGAGCCAGAATGTGGCATTACGCCATGCCAATCTTCTCTGGTATACTTATCAATTTCTGCAGAATACAAACTTTAATAAGAAAGAAATTGTGTCCTTACTGTTCAGGATCAGAGTGTTCCAGACAGGTAGCAATTCGAAGCTGAGTCTCCAAATAAACAGATTGAAACAGTGTTTTTGGGAAGCAATTGTCCCTTCACCGTGCCACACAAATAAAAAGCATGAACCGTATCGCTGCAATTCTATTTTCCAAGGGCTTGGACACATGAAGAGACTCCCCACAAATTCGTTTTGCGGTACAGAGAACATTGCTTTTTGGATCTACTGCTCTCTGACTGCAGAGTCTTACTGGCCCCGTGAAACAGGGCTTTTGAGTGATTTAACCTATGGCTAAAGTGCATAGTCAGGTTAGAGGTTATGCATATGCACTGTGGAGGTGTCGGAGTGACAGTGAGACGGTTCAGCATTCAACTCTAAAGAAGAGGGAGCGTTTTCCTTTCATATCAATAGGATGTTGACTATGAAGAACAGTGATATTTTTGGCCAGCAGTGTTTCCTGTATCACCAATGACAAAAAAAACCCAAAGAACCTAGGCTTTTCTGAGGCTTCTGAAACAGGGATTACTGAAGAACTGAGAAAAGTATCACCAGCTTCTCTCCTAGACATGCATTCACTAATAGGAATTTACCCAACCAAACAATGCAGAACCATTATAATTTAAGGATAACACCCTTTCCCCAGTACTCACATTCAGTTCATAATTATCCAGTGGAATTCCAAAGCTGAATAAATTCAGTAAAAGAGTACTGTACATCACTGAAACGCAGATGATACACATAGACCTGGATCATTTAATTTTCTTCACTAAAATATTTTCTGAGACTATTTTTATTTAGAAAGATACACTATCTCTAATTTTTCTTTTTTTTTCTTTTTAGCAGTTAAGAATAAAGTCTGATTTTGCCTTCTTGCAGATCAAGTTCAAATGCTGTTTTCTTTTTACCTTATATAAGAATGCCATAGAAGTTAAAGGGTTTGCAGTACCAAGTGTTCTGCAGGAATGATCAGAGTTGAGCTTTTCTATTTATGCCTCATGTAATAAAATTCTCATACTGTTTCCACCCAGTGTGGCTATTAGGCAGAACCCTATGTTGAGAAGAGTAGAACTACACTACCTTAAAAGAAAAGCTGTTATAAGAATTCTCTTTTTTAATTAATATCAGATGTTCCAATTCTACACCACTTCAACCATGCAGTATCTTCCCATCTCCTCCTTGCTCCTTTTGGGGTGTCTGCTGTGTTGGTTTTGTACAAAATAACACTTCTGATGGAGCTCACAGCCAGGTGGTCATCTGTTAAAGTAGCAGATTACAATCTGGCCCAAAGTTTTTAAGTTAAGTATGCGTAAACAGAAATACATACACACACACACACACACACACACATTTATATATTTATGTATGTGTGTATGCACTAAGCAAATTTATTAAATTCCCTCTCAAAAGTTATATTTTTTCCTGCTCTCACAAAAAATGCTCTTAAAATGTTGCCATAGTTCTTGATAATAGCTACTTAAAAAACAGATTTTATCGTACATATTTTATTTATCCACTGTCTTGCACAGATTAGAACTTTCAAAAGCAAGTACTCAATAAAAGATACCCTGAGAACATGGCAGAGATTTAAAATAGTTGCATTCACAAGAGAACTGTTATATTAATGGAGTTATTGCAATCAGAATGGAGGCCCCATTGTGTTAAGAGCTGTACAACCACAAAGACAAGCCCTGCTCTGTAGTGCTTGCAGGCTAATTAGCAATAACCATAGAATATGACTTATTTTCATTGATACTAGGACACTCAGGTGCCACTCAGACTCCCACCAAACTCTCTCAGTTGTAAGACTCCCACTAAAATTAATACATATTGAAGAAGGTCTCCACTGTGAATCTACCAGTTCTGTGAACTATCAAGCACACAAGCAAGCACAATGTGAAGGCGGAAAAAAAAAAAAAGAAAAAAAGAAAAAAGAAAAAAAGAAGTGCTAGAGTATCACAGAACATACTTTGTTCATTTATTTTGACAGGACTAGTTTAAATAATTTATGAAACTTCATAGTAACACTAATCAATTTAGCATTCAAGCAATGAAGACTTGATAATGTGGGGTCTTCATTACGACATTTTGCCACTAAGCCTTTGATTAAAAGATTAAAAGACTTGAAGCCTCCATTTAATTTATGTCTTTATTTTGATAAGTTCATTTTGTTTGCAGATTAGTACATTGACAATTTTCTATTGTAACTTATTGCCCCTGGCTCTGTAACATGAGACTTGACACCCCAAGACTATGTCTAATACATCATTTTACATGCCTACAATTAATCCTTTTGCTACTCAGCTGCAGTAGGGAAGATAGAATCAGCTGTCTAAATTTATTTTAAAAGTCATATTTCCAATTGTATTTCTAAGTGAATTAGCTGTGCCTTTTCTCTCTCTCCTCCTGGTCCCCAAACTCTGCATCCCATAAGCACAATGACATAGAAAGGGGCAGATAGAGCAACGTTGCTAGCCAAGTCAATAACCTCATGCTTGACATGTTTACGTGGACTATGCACGTAGAGGGCTTCAGTCTGCTAAGGCTAAATAGACTGAAAACAGTTTCTCAGTAAGTGCTAAGCCACATAGGAGTTGCTGCATGAAAGACAAAAGGTGTGACAATGTATTGTCCAAATTTGTCTATCAGAAGATCGGTAACGATCTTCTCTATATATTAAGAACCTAATTTCTTTCAAAGTAAATAATTGTTTCTATAACCGAACTTCTTGGAGATCTGTTTTCTATAAAAACAGATTAAAAAGCTAGCAGACATTTGATCCTGTTTAAATCAGTGGGACTCTTCTCTGAGTTTGGATGACAACAATCTGGTTTGGATGCACTAAACAGTCAGTACTTCTATGGGAGCTAATGTGTTAACTGGGAAAGCATCTGCTCACAAGAACATCTGTAATGATGATTATAAGCTTCTAATAAGTGAAAGCACTGTAAAAGTAAATGACCCATAGATGTTCTTGAAGGAACCCTGCTATCATTAAGATCGGCCTCTGCATGGATATATCAATAGTATAGTTACAAATTCTGCTGCAGATAACTTCATCTTGTAGGGTACATCATAGAGAAAGACAGAACTTATCCTGGAGTGCAGGATAAAACATTTTCACAGAGGAAGCCATCATTCATCCAGATTTCTAAGGCGGGAAAAAAAAATTGAAAAAAAATTCCAGTAGTTTGGTAATCCACTGTTTTAATAGCTCTG
Source organism: Steatornis caripensis (assembly GCA_013398225.1). Taxonomy (NCBI): domain Eukaryota; kingdom Metazoa; phylum Chordata; class Aves; order Caprimulgiformes; family Steatornithidae; genus Steatornis; species Steatornis caripensis. The sequence continues at coordinate 186,861 of VZSC01005890.1, read as the reverse complement.
ATTGTCTACATACAGAAATTATATTAAGGAGCTATTTCTGTACATAGACATAAGCTTAGTCTTACTAAACAGTAGTCATTGTACACAACTGGTATCTTTCGGTCATATGATTATTAGTTTTCAAAGGGGAAAAATATTTTTACAGGTCTAGGTTTTTATCATTACTGAATAGGACTCCAGTTCTATAGGAAAAATAAGACTTGGGCAATTTCTTTTTAATCCTGAAAACTTTTCATTTTAGGACTTCTTATCAATTTTGTAATTTATAATTTGTGATACTTTTTAATTTCAATTGGAATTTTTTCCTATATGTATTTTTCCTATTTATCGATTATATTTACAGTATATTGGCATAGCAATATGCTACTGGCCCTGTGAGCCACATTACAGTACTTAAAACATTGGTTTTATTTATTAAAACATTAAGAATTTGCCTCTTGACAATTTTTTATACCTTTTGTCTCTGTTTTTATTTTAATGGAATGGGTGGCATTTATGATATTTATGAAATTTTAAACAGCTACTGTTAAATGTGTCAATATCTTATGATATTTATGATCATAAGTTATGATCATAAATTTCNTTGTCTCTGTTTTTATTTTAATGGAATGGGTGGCATTTATGATATTTATGAAATTTTAAACAGCTACTGTTAAATGTGTCAATATCTTATGATATTTATGATCATAAATTATGATCATAAATTTCTATGGGCAGGCAAAATTATGACAAACTGCCATAAAATGCAGATAGAAACATATTGTCAGAGCAAAGGCTTTGTCAGTTTCATATAAGACATCTAATTGTAAGTACTCTCAAACATGCTTACAGCATGCTGTGTCATAAAGCAAGATCTGATTCTGCATCTGGTAGGAGAATTAGCAGGCAAGTGCTGATGCGAGCATTCTCCTTGAATTCAATAGGACTACAGTATGTAGTTTGGATGGAATTCAAGTCACTTAACTGCAACCATTGAAAAGTTAAACTTCTAGTCTAAGTTATCTAAAGTCCCACAAACGGCAGTGAATAGTTGAGCACAGATGTATGGGGGATCATCACACCCTGAAATAGTTGTATACAACAGGCCAGCTGAATACTCTATTGAGACGGTTTTAGTCTCCTTTGACTGTTAAAAGAGTCCTCACAAAACCACTTGCCTGTACCGTCCACATTCAAAACTGGCAGTCATTATGTCTCAGGACTTCTATCTACTGTTAATAACACTACAGAAAGAGACATACTGTTATGAGAGGGCTTGAGGTGTCAGCTTTGCTATTTATCCTGGGTATCCTGAGAGAGAGAAGATGCATCATGCACATTCCCTTTTGACATCTACTAATATCTCCATTGATCTTGCTAATTTTACATCTGCAATCATTACATCAATGAAACTAACAAATGAAATAATAGAATAAATACAAAATCAGATCTGAAATACCATGTATCTTTCACTAGTTGTGTGAGTGAGAAGGGATACCTATATCCACAGCTTCAGGAAGGAACATTGCATGTCACTGTAAGACACTGAGACCACAATTATGCTTTGTGTTTTATATACACATTGGGAACCAACAGCCTGTCTTAAGATGTGGGACAAAGAGACTGTAAATCAAAAATATACAAATAAATGCACACCTTGCATTTTACAACTTAGCACCTTACACAGAGATTTACTGAGATTGCAAAAATTTTTGCATGACTTTGAAGAAAGTGGAGAGAGGCTGTCCTATGAAAGCAAACTGCAAGATCACAAATTGCTGCAAACACTGCTGAACGCTTGCTCTGAACAGGGGCCTTGAATGTTTGTTTCCCTGTTTGGGAATTAGTGCCTTAACCATCCCAATGTCTTTCACTTTCATTTTCTGAGTTTACCCAGACTCCTGTCCTGAGGTTCCTAACTGATTTTTGGTGACAGAGAATGCACGTAGCATCCCCTCAGCTTTCTGCCTTCTGTGGCTCATGTGCTGTAACAGATTTAATTGTCAGGCAGATAGAGACACTGGAAAAGGCATCTGAGCCTCCTGTCTACTACTGCTGCTTACCGTATCAAATTTGTGTGTGAGTGTTGAGGGGTTTCCATTTATGAAGCTTCTAGTTTGTTTTCAAACATGATGTTTAACACCGGCAAGTTCTGTGAAGTGCAGTGTTGCATGCAGGTGGACTTGCTTATTTATTTACTAAGATACTTTTCCTCTTATGTCACACACAAATAGGAAAAGACAACCCTGGCAAAGTTGGCCTGACAGATTTAAATAGTCAGTGACCAAGTCGTTGCTTTTTGTCTGTTCACCTCTGTAAGGAAACGTGCCCCCTGAGAGGCAAACCCAATCTCAATTTCAGCCCTGTTTTTTAGCTGGAAAATAGGCCCATTTACTACCCTCCAAGGACCATGAGATAAGCATTAACTCAGGAGCACAGTATTTTTAAAACAGTCAATTTTTACCTCTGGATCAGACGGTGCTGTAAATGTTTAGGTTTGGTCTAATGTGGAATATCCGAGCACAGACAATGTCTTACAATCCTCTCTAACTTTTTTCACTGTATTAGAAATCTACTTGTATCAAAATTAATAACTTTAGGAGAGAAATATTTGCTCTCCACTCCATCAGTATGCAGACATAACTGAAATTTAGAAACATGTATGAGCCTGTACAGTAGAAAATAATACATAATTTTATTTGATAACTTAAAAAATCCTATCTTTTAAAATACAATCAATTCCCTTTCTTTTATTTTAACATTTAAAACATATTTTTTTCCTTTCTAGAAGGATCTTCATTTGAGGTCACATCATTTAAGGGTCTGTTGCCTTCTTTCAGCTTTTAAAAAACATTTTTCCTAAAGACTGACATTTAAATCTCTAAAACTAAAATCACAATAGATTTTTTCATATCCACATAACATGTTGTCTCAGAAGACGTTCTGCTGTAGTATAATGCAATATGCATTTATTAAGAGGCCATTATGATCATTTATTTTGTGAAGAGATGATGAACACTCTGCTACAATCACGGTTTTTATACATCACTAAAAGGAATAGCCAAAACCAATCTTCCTTTAGGACTCAAAATGATTATGTGAAGTTTATTACAGAGATACCTTAAAAATTATTTTAGGGCAACTTTTGTCTTCCTTTCTTATCACTAGATGACAGCAGCAAGAAATGCACGTATCAGAAAATAGTGTGAGGCACACGTACGTGTGGGAAGACCAAGACTTTTTGATTTGACCAGACAGAAGCCTTCCCAAAACAGATCAAGAGGAAGATAATGGAAAATGAGGCTGCTGCAGCCAGTGACATTAGCTCCAGTACAAAATTCAGTGCAAATGAACGCTAAGATGAGATCATCTCCTTATCCTCTCCTGAATAGAAGGAACAACAGCCCTGCAAGAAGTATTATGCAGCAGTGAATTCCCCTCCATGTATGCCAGGAAATATGCAGGAGGTGTGCGGGAAGGAGGGGCAAAGGACAGAGGAAGAACGCGACAGAGCAGCAATAGCAGGGTAATGACAAAAAGCATTCATCTTGTTACAGTTTTGGATTTTAACATCCTACTGAAAATTTTGCTTTCTAATTTTTTATTCTCCTTCTCCAGAGACTTCCTTTTCTCTTCTGAGGCAAGGCAAGTCCCTGCAGAATCAACTCGCCTGTGGTGAGAGTCATCTTCCCTAACAGCAACCATCTGAAAACTTAGTGTTTCATTTGAGTTAGTCACCTAGGCTTCTTTGATACATACCTCTTATGGCAGTTCATCTCCTTCTGAGATAACTGACAAAAATAACTCAAACTAATTACTCTGTACTGGTGCCTGTTTGTGGGAGCCTAACTGACTAAATAGGACACCTGGCTGTGTGATGGAAATGGGAGAGGAGAATGATCTCACACACATTGCCAAGGAGGAGATTGCTGGGGCACCGAGGCAGAGAAAGGCACAAACGTCCCTGGAAATTTCTGTGATCTCAGACCAAGGTTTGACCAAGCTGAATGTGACAGATTCCAGGCAAATGAAGGAGCTTTACAGATATTTCACCTACATCCTCCTGTTGGCAGCTGTACCACAGGACAGAACAATGTGGTCTGTGTTTACCATATCACCTCAGTCCATGAACCACGCAGGGAACATACTCAGGACCTAAGTTTCAGGTTTCCTGCTGGGTGTTTTGGAGCAGGGTCCTCATGCACTATGCGTTAAGGGGCAGAAAGGAGTTTAGGGAGATGTCTTGTAGCTGAGACAGCCTTGTTCTCCTGAAGGTCTAAGAGATATGGGTAGGTGGACATAATGCCTTTCCATTTCACTTGAAACAAACCAACAAAATTTCTCTGTCACAGATATACATACACTGAAAACTCACCATGGACCTTACTGCTGAAAAAATATATTTTGCTTTAAAGACTGCCTCATTTTTGGTGATATCCCTTCATTTGCCTTGCAGGATACAGTAGAAAGTGATTTTGATGTAATAATTAGAGTTGAACACAAAAAAAATGTAAGTAAATCCATTTTTGGATGCATATATTTATGAAGCAAGTACAGGATGTTTAGCATCTTCCCCTTTGGCTTTATTTGTAAGGCATTCATTCTCTCTCCACAGGTGAATGAAAACCAAGAGGCTCACACAACCTGTTTACAAATATGTCCTGTTTTTATCTATGACTGCTTCACAGCGCTGCCGTGCTTCTCTGATGTGCTGGGCTTCAGTCACAGCCCTGATATAAGCAACACGTTACTTTCCCAACCAAAGAAAATGTAATTTAAGCAAGCTTGTCAACAGTAGGGCCCAGCAGGCAGGCAAAGCAAGGAATCTAAAACAGGGTCAGATTTCCTGGTATTTCTCTGCTAGCAGAGAAGATTATAAGATAATACCTCTCATTTGGAAGAAATGAAACAAATCTGATAAGTGCAATGTATCCTTAAAAGTTTATGGTGAGAGGGAGGTATTTGCTCAACGTAAGACTAGTGCCAGTAACAAAGGCTGTGTGGAAGAGATGTGCTTCATAGCACAGCACACATGGTGCTGCTCCACGGCCTGAGAGTCAGCCTCAGGCTTTTTGTACAGAAATGTGTTTAAACTCTTACAGCCATAATCCTGTAAAGCCTGCTCTCGCTTCCTCTCTCACCTGCCTCTTCTCCCTATCTACTTGTTTCATTCACTGGATGGGGTGATTTTGCTTTTTTTTCTGTTTCTTACTGGGACTAAATTATCAATCTACTTGCCACCCGCATGATAAAAAAAACACCACACAGAAGCCACTGCATATCAATTCATTATTGCCTCCAGAAACAGAAATAAACTAGCTTTTTTCTCTCAGAAATAATTTGCCTTGTCAACATAACAAACAGCATTTGAAGCTCCCTAAACTTTAGCAGCAGTATTAATTTCGTGTTCTGTAAATCTACAGTCACAGACTTCATAAACAAAAAACTTCATGAGAAGGTTCAATTTCTTCTCAAGTACTGGGAATTGCTTATTGAAGGCAAAGTTATCTGAAGTCTGTTTTTACCGGCTCTGTGTGAGTGTCTGAAATCTTCAAATCATCATTCACTTTGTGTCTTAATGCTATGTTACCATAACAGGTGTAACAGAGTGTACATAGCCTCTGTTGAATCAGAAGGATAATTAATATACTTTGCATTCTAAGACAATGAATGACATTATAAGCAGGGAAAATAAGGCTGTCTCATACTGTCTCCTTTTCACTGCTTATAATTTTGTTCAATTTTAACAGTTGAACCTGAATTATGTCATTCCAGGGTTTTGCCAAATACTAAATATAATTAAAGTTGGCTTTTTGTTGTTGTTGTTTTCCTACTATAAGGAAATAAAACTCACACAGATGAGGTGGTCTTTTTGAAAATCTTTTGTTAAGGATGTTACTGGACCAGCCAGATGTTGCAGACTTCTGGATTCCTCTTTCCTGGGTGCTGAAGCTCAGCTAGATGCACTCTGGGACCCTGGGGGTCTCTCCGTCCCTCTCCCATGCAGGTGGCTGCTTCTGTTCCTGTTTGCAGGTTCAGCCAGCACCGAAGCTGAGTGTGTACCCCACAGACACACACCCCCCACACACAGAGGCACTATGGCCAGGTACAGAGCCTGTCACTGACACTCACTGCCCTTAGCAACATCCATGTATGACCCTACCAAAACTCACATAGATAGCCCTCTGCAACATCCTGGATCCTGGCCCCCATGAGGCAGCAAACCTCTCTAGATGACTGATCAGGTTGGCACTTGGGTGCCTCTGCCTACTGCAGCAGGGAGTCACCTGTTATGATGACACGCCATTTCTTCCCATGCTTTTGTTGCATGGTTTAGGGTTAAATGAACCAGATTCTTTGCTTGTAGGTAGAACTGGTTCCCCTCAACTTCAAGGGTGGTGAACCTATTTTACAGCTGCAAGAGCTCAATTGGGACAGGAGCCTTACTCTTAGCACCAGGAGTCAAGTCCATCCTTCCCCTTCTCTAGAAGTTTCTCTTACTTTGATAGCGGGGTTAGACACTGCTTGCTTCTATACTGCAGAAGGGGGCTTAGGCTCTTCAAGTTATTGATTCTCAGAGACTCAGAGTCTCCTATCTCCCTTTCGTCTTTGCCAATGCTGCACAGCCTCCTAATTTCTTCCCATAACTCCTCCACTTGGCAGCACAGCTCCTCTAAGACAGTTCATCTCCTGCAGGACAGAGATGCTTCTCTCCTGGGTTCAGAGAGAAGTCTCAGGCACTCCCTCCAGCCTGAGACTTGGAGGGCTGCATCTACCACCTGAGGCTCACTCTGCATAGAAGCCTCTGCAGGACAGCTGCTCCAACATCTGCTGAAGAAACTGCTCTGTGGCACGTTATCACTGTGTCTAAGACTGTTACAGTGGCACTATTTCAACTAATGTCCCCTTCTTCTTACCCTTCTGCACAAACTACTGCTTCTGAGAGCTGTGTTCTCTGCCCGGCTCTTACAGAGCCCTCTCCTGAGCACCAGCTGAAGGGTGCTTGACCTTCCCTAATCACGGGGAAGCTGCAACAGAGGATCCAGACACCCTGGATCAAGCGTGGCTGACCAGGTTTGATAGAAACTACTAGAGCTTTCTTGTGCCCACACCCTTGTATTTCCCCTTACCTTGTCCTGGCATGACAGCAGCAGGCACCCTCAAGTTTCTCAGAGTGTTTCTAGGCATTTCCCAATGATCTTGGAGGTTGTACCCAAAAGGTCCATAAACTGCCAAAGCAGAACCCAGATACTGATGCACAACTGCTGTGTGTCTGTTGGCTGCCTCTGTTAGCTGTGTTCTTACAAATACATCCACAATCACAGACTCCTCAAGTATTAGGATGGCCTCTGACTGCCTAATATCCATGCCTGGACCCTGGACCCCTTCCCATCCATTGACTCTGATCCCGAGTCTTTCCTGATGCAGATCTCCTCCTACCTGCCAGCTAGCCCAGCTTAAAGTTTGCTAGAAAATAACACATACACATACATGCACAAAAGATTGTGTTTATGCGGGAAAAATTAACATACCCAGGTCTTTCCAGTTGCTGGCATTTAGACCGCTCACACATAAATGCATCCTTGCCACTCCAGTTACTGACACATAGATCTGCAAGTCCTTTCAGTTCAGCCTTTTTGCACCTGCTGGCATGTAGACCTTGCAGCATTCATACACAGGGGTTAGAGAGTGAGTTTACACAGGAAAAACGGTCAGTGAAAGGATTTAATACGAAGATAGGCAGCTGGTCCCTTTATCATCCTCCTCTCCATTTTCCTGTGCTTGTTTCTTCCCAATCCACCCTGATCCTTTGCTTTCCCCACTGTTGGCCTTTCCCCAAATATCCTATAAAAAGTTTTACAAAATATCACAAGCCCACTTCAATATCTGATAATACTGATGTTAGTCTTGTTTTTCCTTCTTATCAGTTACAAGTTCAAGTTGACCCTCTTTCAAGGCTATCTCTGTGTGGTAAATTTTATGAACTGGTGGCCGAAGGGTTCTGGTCTTTGTTGTCGTCTTCATTGTCACTTTCATAGATATATATTATTTCTTCTATACTAAAAAGTCCTTAAATAGGTAATTCAGTGAATGAAATGTTCTCTCACTCCACAAACCTTTACAGCTTTATTTACTTCTGTGTTTTGGAGGAAGTCTTGGCCATGTAGAATGGGCAAGACCATGGTGCTGTTTTGAGGAACATGCTGTTACCTGTGGACACAGAAATTTCCCATTAATATGGCCAAGCTATAAGCTTTGGGTACTTACGCAGTTTGGCTGTGCACAGCGGAGGTCAAACTGACAGCCTTCCGTCTGCTCCACAAGGGCTATGCACTCTGTCAGCTGCTGCACCCGGCTAAGCAGCAGATGTTGCATCCCCACAGCACCAGTACGTGATCCCTCTGTACAAAAGGTTCATCTCCCTCTGCAACCCCACAGCCCATACAGGAGCTGCAAGCAGGCAAACTGTCTCTGTGGTTTCACTGCTCCCTCTTTTGGAGTCTAGCAAGAAAGAAACACTGTGCCAGGGGAGAAAAAATCAGGTAGAGGAAGGCGAGAAGGTGTGAGGACAGCAAGGGGTAGGTGGCCTGAGCAGGATCCAGATACAGAGCAGCAGGATACGGGAGACGTGCACATTGAAAAGAGAGAGTGCGTCATGGAGATAAAACAAATTAGGGCTTACAGGGGTTGACAACAGGGAGAAAAAAAGAAGAACGTGTCTGGTGGGGCAAGCCTGTGGCAGAAATAAGGGACAAGGGCAGGAGAAAGGGCTGAAGCTGGATTAAATGCTGGGGAAGAAAGAGAGAAATATTTAGTTTTATAGCAGCATAAATTAGAAATTTGAGCAAAGAGGGACTAAAAAGGAAACTAAGGCAATAAGGTCAGGAGAGTCTAAAATCACTAGGATGAATTCCCCACTTCAGTCTGGAATTACAACACTTATTTTTTATTCTAAACAGTACTATCTAGGAAACAGCTGTATAATTGGTTTCGCTGGTAAAATCTATAACTCATTCTATTCTCATGGTTGATTCGCATGCAATAGTAACAACCTTGCACAGTTACTAGTCAAGACTAGTCATATACAAAACCTGCTTAATAATGTTTCAGTTTAATACAAGAAATATTGCAAGAGTCCCACGGCCCATGTTAGTAACGTGTGCAGTATGTGCTGCAGTCCTAGTGTTAACCAGCCAAGAATTTTTCTCTCTTTTCCCTAGCTAGAAATATTTCTCTTGGACATATTTCTTTTTTCTTGTTTTTAAGTAAATGTCTGACAGTTCTAGGCTCACTTGCAATAGCTATTTTGTTTGTTTGTTTGTTTTTCTCTCTTACAAATACTTCCCCTGATGTCTTGCTGATCTTTTGAAATCTCTCCCTCTCAGCAGCTTCACTTTAGAAATAGAAGCCTCCCAGATACCTTCCCACACCCTCTTTCTCCTTCTAACCAAGTACTGGGTAAATAGATCCATATTATCAACAGCAATGCTCTGCAATTCCATCACTTTTACCATGAGCTACCTATTAAGTATGATTTTTTCCTCAAGACTTTCCAAGGTGCCACATATAAATACTTAAAATAAACGTCAAGCTGCCTTCCAGTTTTCAAGAAAGGACCAGGGAAGATTTCAAGGACATTACAAGGAATATTACTTAATTATATTTCATAGACCATACTACATAACGGCTGAGTGTATCAGTATATATTAAGAAGGAGGTATGAATTTAGGTATAGCTATTCTTATAAATTTTCCTCTCACATTTTTTTCCTTCCTCTAAGCTTAAGCCTGGTCTACACAAGGATTGTTTTGCAATACAACTATATTTGTAAGTAGCATGATTATTGTTATTTTTAAACAACCTAATTGATACAGAAAAAGAAGTCCTGAAGAGCCAATGTAACCGCAACAGAATGTGTGTACATTGAGATAACATTGTCCTGTATGTCTCTAGGATTTTAGCTATATGTTACTGATTTAGGGGTATGGGCATTTATTATTTTATTAATATAAATATTATTATTATTATATTTATTTATTATTTATTATGGGTATTTTATTGTTTCATTATAGGTCAGCTGGTAACATCTTTATGGATAAATAGGGCCTTAGTGGTATCCCAGTGAAAGGTACAGTGCTGAATACACATCTTGAAGTTTCATTACATTAACAAAGGGGGGTAAAAAGGCAATAGTTGTTAAAAGAAAAGCCTATTCTCTTTATATTGGTAAGAGTATAAAATTCATAGCCTTTACTAGAAATTCATATTCAAACTTTGACTTTTCCTGTATTAGTCATGGTGGATTCTTGTTTTGGAACATGACAATGGCTCATTCTAATTCTTAAAATATACCCTCCCTTTGCATAAGCTAAGATTCTGTCCATTTAACTGTTTCAAATAGAGTATAGAGATTCTCTTGCTAGTCAATTGCGAGAGACAAGCAATTCTAATAAATTTAGATTAATCCTACTTATTTTAGGAAGGAGTAGAGATTCCTCTCTCCTTCTATTAATGGCAAAAGCACCTAAATAATTCACTCTGATTAGACAACTGACTTCTAGATGGGTAAAGTTAGATGAGATGAATCCTAACTTTAAACCTCCTGTGTTTGCTGTTTCAGCTGGATCTCTTGCTAAGTTACAAGCTAAAGACTAAACTGGACTAGAATAGTCCAGTTTTAGAAAGAAAAAACTACCATTACATTACATTGTATGAGTGGACTTTTCAGCCATATCCTCTCACAGGAAAACTCTCATTTTCCATTAAATTCTGCTCTGTCATTATCTTCTTTGTATAACGAGGAGAAGAATTCAGAGACAACCTGACCTGAAATTCTAATTTTGCTTTCTGTGGCATTTCACCTTAAGACCATTACAAAAACCACAACAGAATTCTCTTTTATAGACTTTTACAAAACATTATACAGATTTAGACATTAAGATTTTGTAGGAGCAAATATTTTTTATTTTTACTAGAAGATTGCAATGTGTTAATAAAACCCAGTTCAATCATCTCATTTAAATCTAGGATCTCGAATACACATACAATATGGTAAATAGCATAAAATATTTTGAAACATAATTGGATTACTATTAATAAATTAAAAAAACACTACTCAGTAAATCTATTATTTTCACATAAATTCCTTCCTTTGTTGCTACTCAATTCTTACATTGAAATGTGAGGCTTTGGCTTAGTTTTTGCAGTGTTTCACTTTAACACATTTTTGCAAATTAATTTTGATATGTAAATAAGAAATGTAAAACTATTGAAAACCTGAATGAAAACCTGAACCGAAATGAAAAACTATTGAAAACTATTGAAAAAGTTGTCTTGTAGTTATCAGTGGTTCCCTGACAAAATGGAAAGAGGTTGTTATTTCATCCTGTGCCCAGTTCCACTCAAATATTTAATCAATGACTTAGTCGATGGATGACAGTCCGAAACTTGGAGGATCTGGAATGATATTAGAGGATAGGATTCAAGGATTCAGAATTATCTTGACAAATGGGAGAAACAGCGGGAAAAATCTGAATAGGGGCAAATACAATGTCAAGGCTAATACAGGCTGAAAACCACATTTTTCTGGAAAAAGGATTTGGGAATTACATTTAATCACTAGCTGAAGACAGAATAAGGTCAGTGCCCTGATAGCAGGTGAGGGGCTGGGAGATTTGTCAATAAAGTAAAGGTAGTAGGAGAACCCCATGGATGAACAAGAAGCTCCAGACAAAAGTCAAAGAGAGAAAGTGTACTAGGAATGGAAACAGGAAGAGGTGACCAAGAAGGAATATAGACATACTGTCAGAGATTGCAGGCCAAAACCCATCTGGTGCTGAATCTGATGAGTGCTTTGAATGGCAAAAAGAAAGGCTTCTGCAGGTACATCAGCAGCAAAAGAAAGACTAGGGAATATGTGGGCCAGCTAATGAAGTGGACAGAGGACCTGATGACAGAGTGGAAAACCCTCAGGTAGTTAATGTCTTCTTCACCCTGGTCTTTAGTAGTAAGTTTTGCCCTCAACAGTCCCAGGTCCCTGTGGCCTGTGTGAGTCTGAAGGAAGGAAAACTTGCCTTGGCTGGAGGAGGATTCTCAATGGGATGTATCCACAAGTATTGAGGGAGCTGGTTGCTATCATTGTGGGACCATTCTCAAACATCTTTGAAAGGCTGTGGTGATTGGGGAAGGTTCCTTCAGGGGTAGAGGAAAAAAGAAGCCACTCTAATCTTCAAGAAGGGCAAGAAGGAGGATCTGGGAAACTACCACCTGATCAGCCTCATTAATTCCTGGGAAGACAATAAAGTAAATCTTCCTGGAAAGATTTTCTAGACATTTACAGGACAAGGAGGTACTAGAGTGTAGTCAACATGGATTTATGAAGGGGAAATCATGCCTGGTCAACCTCACAGCCTTCTACAACAAAATGACTAGCTCAATAACATGATAAACTGAGAACTGCTGATATTGTTTATCTTGACTTTAGTAAAGCTTTTGACGCCACATTCCATATAACTCTTACTGTCAAACTGATGGATGTACTAGATAAGTGGACAATGAGGCGGATTGAACTTCCAGGCTTGAAGGGATGTGACCAGCAGCACAAAATCCAATCCAGTCATTAGTGTTGTAACCCAAAGGTCAGCACTATTTGAGAAGAGGTCAACACCTCTTCATCAATGAAAGGGATGATGAGACCAAGTGCACTCCCAGCACATTTGCAGAAGATACAAAGCTGGGAGGATTGTTTGATAAAACAGGTGATTGTGACACCATTCAGAGGAACCTTGATGAGCTGCAGATGTAGGCAGAAATGAATCTCACAAAGTTTAACATTGTGCATAGCTATCAGGTCAAGGGAAGTGCTCCCTCCCCACTACTCAGCCCTCGTGGTACACATCTGCACTGCTGTGTTCAGTTCTGTGCTCCCCAGCACAAGAGAAACATGGATGTGTTGGAACAAGTGTAGCAAATGGCAGTAGAGATGATTAAGGGACTGGAGCATCTAGCATGTGAAGAGGGGCTGAGAGAGTGGGGACTGTTCATCCTGGGGAAAAGAAGGCTCGGGTAGGATCTTATCCACGTGCTTAAATACCTCATTGGTGGGAGTAAAGAAGTTAGAGCCAGACTTGTCTATGTGGTGGTAGCTGACATGATGAGAAAGAGCAAACTAAGGTATGGAATATTCAATTAGACCTAAGGAAAGACTTTTTTCACTGTGAGGGTGACCAAACACTTGAGCAGGTTGCCCAGAGAGGTTGTAGAGTTTCCATACTCAAAAATGTTCAAAACCTCACTGGACATATTCCTGAGCAATCTGCTTTAGCTCACCCTGCCAATCTCAACCATCCTTTGATTCTGTGAACTGTGAACAAATTCAAATTCTGCAGTAAAAATTGGGTGGGTCATGTTACATTTCACCTCATGCTATGCACTCTTCTACTTCCTCTGAAGCAGAACTTTCTATATCTTTTCACAGACATGCCAGGATTTGTTTATTAATATTTATTTTTTATTATTTAGAGAGCTGCTTTTTTTTATTGGTGTTACCTAATCTGGAGGACGACTTACATGCTGATTTATTCTGTTCCTTTAGTTTCAGTCCTAGAACTTTTTTACATAGTGACTTTATAACTGCTTGAAATTAGAAGGCTATGGCAAATAAATTGCAAAATTCTAGCATGGCCTTTTTCTTATCGATGTAATTTTTTCTTGTTTCACAATTTTTTATGTAATTTAATATATTGTCCTCGATTATCTGTGTCAATGATGTTACATTGCCTGTGTACAGTATTGAAGTGGTGTAATTAGTAAAGCGAGTAGAGTTACGTTATCACAAAGCTCAACAATGCAGAACTAGAGACACTAAACTAAAGAAAATGCAGGCTAAGTTTTGCAGAAAAGTTCTCAAGTGTTTGATTTTTTAGGTTGTGCTGACCCAATGAATTAAGTGGAAGCTCATTCACTTGAGTGCTTTCAAACTATGTTGTGTACTACATCATATGAAAAAACAAGATTTTGGGATGTGTCTAGACAGGGTCAGGAAATATTTGTCAATCTATAAAATGGCCACTACTGGCAATTTTAGTCATTACTGAAAAAATATGACTGTAATGCCACAGTGCTAAAATGTACTTGAGTTCATCACACTTTGTTTATCCAAAGATAGAGCCGATGTTAGGAAATAAGAAGTCCCATCTCAACACTTTGTAACTTCTCCAGTCTATAGAAATATAAATAAGTGGCTCACATGACACTTTTGTTGTTTTAGAGGGTGTTATGTCAGGATCAAAATCATCTGCAACATTGAAGGGTTTTATTTAATCTGTGAATTATTCCTTTTCTTCCTATGTATTAGAATGAGCTATTTGTTTGTATTAAACAAGAGAGCTATAAATACTGGTTCAATTGTTAAGTAGTTGCAAAGATGTATACATCTTGGGAAGATGAAAAATATCTGAAGGTTTCCTTCTAAATGGTACTACATGTTCATGGTAGCAATGGTGCAGAGATTATAGAACCTTTTAAAATTACTTTATATCAGTGCTGTCTTATGAAACAAAAATACTACAACTTCTGGAATACTTTAGTTGTTCCAGAAAATATATACTTTTATTGAGAGATTTTATTTTTTATTGAGAGAAATATTGAGAGAAAAATGAATTCTTAAATTTATGCTGGTTTACATCCTACAAATTCAACTGTCTACAATGAAATGACTCTGTGACTCTCCACGCACAGGCATCTTCTAGATGTGCTCATTTTGTTCAGATGTCAGCTGCACTGTAATGTTTCATTTGACTTCTCAGAACTTTTAACACACAACTAGGGAACAGTATTGTTTGCACGTGTTCTTCAAAGGATATTGTGTCATTTTTTGAGCGGTCTCATGAGTGGGAGTCCTATACCTAAAGATATGTAATTAAAACCTGAATGGTTCTTTGGGGCAGTATGGCCTCACCCATTCTTTTTTTCATTGTTTAGAACTACAAATGGCTGTGGAAACACTGTTATTGTTACCTCCTCTAGCTTTTACAGAACAAAATGCTTTTCTTAAAGTAAAGGGGGGAAAAAAACCAGGTACTTGATAGCAAATTCTTACATAACAGGACATGCTGATTGCTAGCATTGATAGTGTTAGAGAGGATTAGTCCTAAATCATAGCATACTGATCCTCCTATAACCGATTTTAAATCATTACCAAGGGAACATCCTTAATACTCAACCAAGCCTTCTGGCAATTTCTCTTTGAAATATTGAAATAAATATTGAAGCAGTGAGTAGCAGAAAGTACATCAGGACAAAGGCTTCCCTAACAAGAAAAGGAACGTCACAGCGTATGGCTCATACATCACAGGACACTTCGGAAGTACGTCCTGCTCCTACTCCTCTCTCCTGGGAACATTGCTACATGCTAACACCACCCCTGTATTTTGTTTCCATATAGCAGAGCTATTTACTGTGGTTGAAATCCCACAGTAGTGTTGTTATTTTACTTTTTTCAGCTTTAACAGAGCATTGCTGATCTCAATCAGGCCAGACACGCTGTCAGAACCCAATCATGAAACATCAATGACAACACGTATCAGAGCAGTCAAAAGTTTACAAAATGTAATAAATACTGAAGTCATGCATACTATCCTCTTGTGGCCCGCGTGGGATTGTATGTAACCAGAGATTTGTAGGCTCCATTACTTCCCAAACGTTCAGTGTATCTAGCCCTTGGCAGGGTGTCAAGGACAAAGAATAATCACTCTTTCGATATCACTTTTGATATGCTATGCCCTACACTTCCTCAGGTGACTCATTCTTTCCATGTTGTCAAGATCCATTGATGAAAGCTGACTACTTTCAAAGGCCTCTGACAAGTTAAGCTCCTCAATACACGGAGAAAATGATACTGTGCAGTCGGTACTTGCAGAACATACCATGAGTGATGGATGAGTTACTGTTTGGCAACATCACTGTGAACTTCTCTTCCAGACTCAAGAGCGAATCCTAGAACAGTTAAAGAGATCTTCGACCCAGGAGGAAAATGATCACACTGGAAAAAAGCTCGAGGAGTTTTTTAACTGATTTCAGAGTTCCCATAAATCTAGCTGCTGTCTTATGGATGGCGACAATATCCTATCCTTACAGCAAATCAGTGCATTTAAAATAGGGTAGATATATGGCAGGAGCATGAAAATGATGTGAAAATCGATTGTACTAATGCAGGGCAGTGCTTACAAAGCAATAGCTTTTAAGAAGGCATTTCTGTTTTAATACTTTTAAAAATCTTTTATATAAACACTATATGCAGTGTAATAAATGTTATTAACAAATAGGGGTTTAAGATACTTCTTTTTTTTTTTTTTCTCTAATAGCAATAGCTACCTTACTCTTTAAAGGGAATTTGATCAAAAATTTTATGATATTACTTGTAATGCATAAACCTGAACACAAATTCAGAGGTGGTTAAACCCTCTCAAGTAGGAACTTTTATATTTAAGACTTCGCGTTCTGTCTATTTTTATAATGTATGTTTTCCCTAGAACAATTCTAAGCCAACTGCATTTGAGATGTATTAAGAAGAGTGTGGCCAGCAGGTCAAGGGAGGTGATTCTCATCCTCTACTCTGCCCTGGTGAGGCCACATCTGGAGTACTGTGTCAAATTCTGGGTTCCTCAGTTCAAGAAATACAGGAAACTACTGGAAAGAGTCCAGCAGAGGGCAACAAAAGATGCTGAGCGGAGTGGAGCATCTCTCTTATGAGGAAAGGCTGAGAGACCTGGATATGTTCAGCCTGGAGAAAAGAAGACTGAGAGGGGATCTGATCAATGCTTATCAATATCTAAAGGGCACATGTCAAGAGGATTGGGCCAGGCTCTTTTCAGTGGTACCCAGCAACAGGACAAGGGGCAATGGGCACAAACTGGAGCACAGGAAGTTCCACCTGAACATGAGGAGGAACTTCTTTACTGTGAGGGTAACAGAGATCTGGAACAGGCTGCCCACGGAGGCTGTGGAGTCTCCTTCTCTGGAGATGTTCAAAACCCGCCTGGACACGTTCCTGTGCACCCTGCTTTAGGCGCCCTTGGTTTAGCAGGGGGGTTGGACTGGATGATCTCCAGAGGTCCCTTCCAATCCCTACTGTTCTGTGATTCTGTGAGAATGGCTTTCTAGTGTTTTCTACAGAGTATGTTTTTGCTGTTCAGTGTGGCACAATTTCAATTTCTTTTTTCAAGAAAAAAAAAGAAACCTAAGTCGTGAGTCTCTCACCTGATAATTCTATGTTATGCTCAGCATAGTGTTCAGAACAGAAACATAAATGGAGATAAGTATGGTCAGATACTAACAAGGATATAGGTGCATAAGGTGGGCTTTAGGGATCCTAAATCTCTGCACATAATCCCTCTCTGAACATCTCAATATTCAAACAAATATTCTTTAGGAGCTTAAGAATCTTCTTTAATAAGTTCAGTAGCAGTTCAGTTTTGAACAGGTTTAGGAGTTATCACCTAATAGTGAGCAGCCAATTTGGGAGTCAATCATACAGGTGTCCTCAAGATTCTGTCTAATGCGTATCAGTACCACTGAATTTATTCAAAAACATGTAACAAGAAAAAAACAGTACTGTTTGTGTTGATTTAAAGGTCAAAGGATTCAGCCAAGAGATGTGGAGTTTAAAATATCCTTAGACTCAAAGGGTTTGAACCACACTTCATCAAGATCACTGAGCTGCAAGCCTTTCCTTTTGAAAATCGGATGCTGTTTTGTTGGAAATGCACATCCTGAGGCCAGAGCACTGCTCTGCTGCCCAAAGATGAAAGCATTCCCCTGCAATGGGGTAGAAAACTGTGTGTGCTTTCCTGTTCTTCTTAATACGCCCATTTTAAACTGAATATAAATCCTGTTTTGGTTATACAAACAATGTGGGACATTCAGGCCAGAACATGTAAAGAGCAATGCAGATAGACTTATACACATCACTTGCTAATCCGACTGGACAGAGTACCTCAGGTCAAACTCCATTTGCAGGCTTGGCCTCCGACAACTTGGACTGCTCTGCTGGCAATCGAGTGACTGTTCTTAGGCACCACTATGCCAAGACACCTCCCAAAATACAGTTCTGGATATTGTTTTATATATTTCTGAAGAACTGTGTTTCTTTGCTCCCTGTCTGTAAAATATGACTCTTTTCAACCCCCACTATGCCTAGGCAGTCTATTTAGATTAAAACTCAACCACATACTTTGTATACACCTCCTAGCACTGCATTGCACCGTTACCTGGGGAGGGAGTGGGATCTGATACTTCTATCATGCAAACAAGGAAGATTTTCCTCCCTTCCCCCTTTCTCTATGCGCATATAATTTCTACGTAAAATCTCTTTCCTTCCAAAAAACACAGTTTTTCCATGTGCAGGAGCACAAGAAGCTGTGGGAAGCCCTGGAGAAAGCAAAGGTATCCATGCATACATCTGAGCATCCTGTAAACAAGGTGAAGTAACATCCAAGAAACAAACTGTTTTCTCCCAAGAACCTGATCAGTAAATAAACACGTGAGCTGTTGTTGTTTTTTTAATGTGGTTGTGCAGTATATGTTTGCAAATGCAGGACTAAACCATATGTCAACATTTGCCTTAATGTACTCCTGGAGGCTACCTACGCAGGAATCAGTCAAATAACTTCAAAACAGCTATAAATACATGCACCTCCCATTACATTTCACACAGTTATATGCACAGTGGTTGCCTGGTGCATTGGGCTTAATTTACATATCTTGCCTTTTGCAAGCTGAACATAATTTGGTACACTGTTTAAAGTTTATTATTCCAGTATCGTTTGATGTTCTAATTTACTTTGTGTGCCAGCATTTAATTTACTACTAATCTTTTAAAGAGTTGAGTAAGGATCATGGTAGCTTCATTTCTTAAAGACTTCTGTAACGAACTTGGGTGCTAGCTTAGTTTAACAGGAAGTTAGAGTTGCAGTTCATTACAGAACAGTGAGCTCCAACTGTATTGAATTACTGCCAGGAAATATTTACAGGCTACAGTCATAGACTTTACCCTTCAATCAAAGATAGTCTAAGGGAACACTTCCTGAAGTCTGTTAATACATTCTGCTAGCCTGACAAGTGGGTGTAAGCTAACTCTGCCAACTCCAGTACCTTTCTGAGTGCTGCTTTGAGGCCGATAAAACTTCCAAGTATTTTTTTGCGAATAAACAACTCCTCAAACCATATGAGAACAGAAGGTTTCAAACATAGCAAAGCAATTGGCATAGTCATTTTAGAGTTAATTAGAAGCACAGTGGTACTTTATTCAAGCCTTCTAGACCAAGTGCCATCTGCATAACAATATAACATGTCTTATAGACTCCTTCTAACTCTGTAGAGATATGTATTAATGACTCTCCCTTTCCTGTGTCTGTGAAACAAAAAGGGAACATTCCAATAAATATTAATAAAATACAGGAAAATTTTGCAGTCAATAGAATATGCTTTTACATTCTGTTCGATATGTGTTTGCTGTCCTCCACTTTTTTAATCCTAAGCTTCTTTTCTCATTTTGGATTTCACAATTATTGGTTCTGGTGAAGAATCATACTTACAAAATAAGAGACCAGAGCTCTAATAAAGTAGCACTGCTGTAAGCAAGAACAAAAGTGCATACTTGTCTATTTCTTCTTTTGCTGCATGCCTTGTTTTTTTCTTAGGCATAAAGTGTCTTGGACTTCAGGGAGTAAGTGTATCCTACATTTTTCTCTGTATCTTGCAAGTAAACAAGAAAACAATACTATATGCCTTTTTGTTTCTTTACTGGTGCTGGCTAGTAGGTGGAGTTCCAGCTCTCTGGGTGGCAGGGGAGGAGGTGTAAGAGGCAGAAAGCTGCTGCTTACCTCTGCCCGCAGTAAATTGTTATCCCCTTCCTCCCCAGTCACTACAGTAACTGTGCAAAAGAAAAATAATGAGCTGCAGTTCTTTTCTTTAGCAGCCCATGGTGTTGCATAGCTGTGGTGTAACTTCATTATGGGTTGTATGTATGTGACTTACTCCAGCTTACAGTGCCGGGGAAGTTTTAGGCAGAGGCAGGCCGTGGTGGAAGTACAACATGCACCATGGCAGAGAGTCCAGTGGTTCCACATATTATTAAAGACATTTGAGAGTAAGATGACTGGGAAAGTTGGGTGAGGTTTAGTATAAATTTTGTAGTGGTACTTACTCAAATCCAACCATTAGATTGAATATGTCATTATTTGCACTATTATTGCAGCGAACAATTTGATAAAGTGGGAAGTGTAGCAATTTACACTTGGGAGGTTTCTTACTGTCTGGAGTAAGGCACCCTGATGTTGTAAGATAAACCTTTGTATTAGTTGCCCCAATTTTATTTTTATTTAGTTCCAAAAAATTTACTGCTGTAACTTCAATGAATAAATCCAATAATAAAGTAATAAATTATAAAGAAGAATTTTGACTTTTTAAAATAACACATTAAATCCTGCTAGATAACCAAAATAAGCATCACAGATGGTTAAGTATAGAAAAAATAATAGACATATTTTGGTTAGTATTTATTTAACTAGAGTAGTTTAGAGATCCTTGGCATTTAAAAAACGCTAACACATAAAGCTCTAATAGCAAAGGTGTAAGACATTAGAAGAAATCATTATTGTTCAGAAAGAAAAAAAAAATGTCAGATTGCTTTCCACATTCATATCCAGAATTCACTTATAAAAATTCAGCAATTTTTCTTCTTAATCAAATATATGAAAAAACTTTTCTTTAGTGTAACATTCAAAATGTTAATTGTCTGCACCTACTTGGCCTAAGCGCTCTAGTACCATAAGCATTAAATTAGATGGGCAATAGGAATATTCCTAGTACTCATGGCACCATGCGGCTATATATTGACACAAGCCAATACCCTGTGATCCGAGCTAGTCTATGCCTCCTGCTCTAAGACTTGTTCCATCATCTCTGTGAATGCTTGTAATGTCCTGAAGAAGTGAAATTCTGCTTACATAAATTATTTGTTTACCTCTCCATTGAAAAACACAGGGAACTGGTAGGATGTAATAAGTATCAGTCCACTTAGGACTCACCTAATGTACTGCTTTACATTCAGTACTATAGTTCAATAGTAGTAGAAGATCTGTAGCAAGCAGGCTTAACCAGTTCAAATCCCTCTTTCTATGGAACATCTTACATTTTCTCTAAAATAAGGTATATTTATATTCTGTGAGTAGGGTGCTATACCACAGCCATCACACCGTTAGGCAAGAAACACATACTACCTGTGATGGATCACTGGAACTGGAAGGATTAGTAGTCTTAATCAAATGTGAATTGTCTAGATTCTGTGGTGAACTTCGGAAAAGTGTAAGTGGATGTCAAAGGACTGTAGATGGGAGAAAGGTGATTCTCAACTTGTATTGACTGCTACAGTTAAGCACAGAAGGAGATACCAGCCCTGTAAAGAGTTGTGTCATTACAGAAGCTTACACAGCTGTTCAGGACTACAAGGAAGCAGATACGTTCATTCTCTGCATGACGTATGAGGTTTTCTAAAGCAGATATTTTTTCATGTTCCCACTTCAGGGTGTGTGTATGTGTATCAAATAAGCTGATTCCCACCCTACATTCTTACATTTGTAAATTCTTTTCAGATACATTTGAAAATATTATCAATCATATTTTCTGAAACAAAATCTAAAGAAAAAATAGAGAACTGGAAATCAGATCTGAAGCAAAGTCTCAGCTAGGGTAAACAGTAAACAACAAAGCTAAAGTAAAGCTACATACTTTCTAACAACAGAGCTATTAAATCTCCAAATCTAAATATATGTAAATTTAACAAAAATTTCTATACATTGTGATTTACAACAAACTTGTACTTTATTTTGATAAACACCAAAGTTTAAGCTTTCTGGCTATTATTCTGAACTGAAAAAAACCCTTCATCTTATCATCTTGCCATTGACTTTTCGTTCTATAGACCCTGTAGTTTGTTCCAAACTTATAATTTTATTTGAAACAAAGTTTAATTTAAATTCAGATGTGTCAAATCTAACTTGAGTAGTTTAAACGTGTCAAATGTACCTTGTGGAGATTTGTTGTAGAGAAAATCATCTCCCCTGAGACACTGGCAAGAGAAGATGTTAAAGAACTGGGTCTTTATTGCAGAGATTTTTATTTGAATGTGAAAGTTATTCTCAATATGACAAAGAGAAAATGTCCTTGGCAATCTCAGTAAAACTAACAGCAGGAAGTTTATACGTGCCATCTCCATTTCAGTCTTATGTTGGCAACAAAATTAATTTGCCATTCAAGTGGCAAAACTGTAAAAAATGGCTATGAGAAAACAGTGTCTGTAAGAGACATGGAAAAAATATTTTCTATATAAGACAAATGTTCCTTTGCATTGGACTTCGTGGCAGGAAATTCTCAATCTGTATAGCCATGAATCAGAGCTGGTCAGGAGAAGGAACAAAATTATTTCATATACTCCCTGGAAAGTATAAAAATAAGCTCTTACATACATAGCTGAATGGCAGCAGAGTCTTCATTTTCTTGCACCCTTGTGGACCTTGAAGACTGTGATCCCTTATTTCTTTGTTGAGATGGTGTTGAGTGGGTGGAGTTCCTGCTCCTCCCAAGAGTCCTCTGTGTATTAGGAAGTTTTAGACTCATGAAATCAGTCCTTAGTCGTTTGAATGAATTGCGGTCATTGGAAAAGCACATTTTTTTCCCCATTTTCTTCTAAAGGATCTCATGGTGTTAGTTCCTTAGTACCCAGCAAGAATAACAGTCAGCCATTTCTCATCACTACTGGGGATTTCATATTGTATAAGGGTCTCAGAAAAATGTATTCTGTTAAAAAAAAGTTTAGTCTTTGTTCCTGTTTCAATTTTTATATCTCTTCTCAAGTACATTCAATTCTATTGTCTCATTATCTATTCAGATTTAGCCAGGATGAATATCAATCGTAACCTTCATTTGTTTCTTACTATTCTAGTGTATGTGTCCTGCTTCACTGCTATCCCCCTGTAAACCACATGCCTGCATATTTAATTTGTTCATGTCAATGGACTGAAGGAAGAAAATATCACGGAGATTATAAAGTAACAAATTCATTCCCATGTTTGAGGATTTCCAAAAGCACCTACTTGTCTAAGTCATAGGTAATTCAGAGTCCAAATCCCACTGCCATTCACTGTGGTTCTGAGTAGTTCTACGTAGAAAAGGGTCAGATTTACAAAAGTACTTAGGGGCTTTAAGTTTCACATAGATGCTTGGTAGGATTTTCTGAAAATGTCTTGCTAGTCCATTCTCATTTCAATTAATATAATTAAAATCAATAAAAGTAAGTTCACTGACATTTCAGGGGGCGGGGGGGGAGGGAGGTGCGGAATTGCCAGATATCTGCATAACTAACTCACCTTTCTCAGACGCATTAGAAAACTTTGCTAAGAAGCCAGGTCATTTACAAGCTTTTTAAAATGTTAACTTAGTTCACTGGTTCAAATACATTTCAGGCTATCAGTGACTGGCTAGTGTTTTGACTACATAGTGGCCTTAGTGAAGTGTTATCATCACCTCAGAGTGCATTGATAACAGCATTATTTATTTTTTTAATCTGAAAATTCATTATAAGAGATTCAAGCACACTTTATGAGTTGGAAGTCTCCCATGGCGGTTGTTAATTTCACTTATTCCTCAGGGAAAGAGCTCTTTTTGAAAATTACTGAGACTTAAATTTAAATCACCATATCATCTCTACGTTTCCTGTCTTCTCCTCCTTGCCCAGTACAATCTACTTTCTACTCATTGCTATTTCCTCAAGACTGCTTTATTTTGGCATTTTCCAGTAACAACAACAAAATACTCTGTCATTGCCTTTCAGTCCAGGTGCCTTATGTAAACATTGAAGCCAAGGAAGTCACGCTGCACCATGCAACCTACAGATTCTCAGGAATATGAGGGTTAATTTCTTAATGAATAGTGAAATAGAATAGCAAAGATATTGCACTGTGAAAGCCTAGACAAAATTATGGGGAAAATTTAGTTGCAAAGGAAACCGTAAAGGCTTTTAGAATCCTAACTTTCCCTCTAAACTTTTCATCTATTCGTTAGACTTTGTCTGGATATTCATCAGACTTTGTCTGGATATTCATCCACTGCTATACAGATGAACAGAGGAAACTGTAATTGCTAGCCACCTCTCAGTATTGAACTCTTTCATCACCAACAGAGCTTTTCATTCACTGTTTTCTGTCGGTCAGCAGTCTTGTTTTTGTTCTGAAGAATATAGTGTGCACTCAGAAAATCATATGATAGAATCATAAACCTCAAGGATGAAAAAGCAGTTCATATTGTGCAATGAAGGATTGTTCTCTCTCCACACAGGGGAACAATCCCTCATTTCACAAGTGTGCAGAAGACTTCTATGTAATCTTGTCTAAAGTGATCAAACATATTTTTTTCTTGTCGGGAGCTTGAATTGAAAGAAGATGAGGAGAGGACACCTCCAAGTCTCCCTCTAGAATTTAGGTTTAATTTGGGATTTTGGTTTCTGCAATAAACAACAAAAACAATAAAACAACTTTAAAGTTACCGGATTCAAGTTTGTTTACTTTTTAAATTTTCCAATGTATGCTGATACCATTCATTGAGATCTTAGGTCACCAGAAAAATTCACAATTGTTAGTAATTTTTTCCTGTTAAAGATCGTGAATTTTCAAGAATAATAGATCAAACTCTCTTATTGTCTTAGTGTGGGGTAGGAAAGATGAGTTTAGGAAGAAGCCTTCTGTTACTGTCCTAGCTTCTACATTACCTATCAGAAAAAAAAGAGTAAAATCAGAATTAGATTCTGATCTATCTTTGAATATCTGTGACAACCCTATTATGCACCACCAAAGTAATCTTGCTCCATCTGTTCCACCTCTTTCTTGCATTCCTTCTGCAATTTGCTATGCTTCTTTTGTCCTTTGGTGTCAATGTTTCTGACTCAGAATGGAGCTATGGAAGCTCTTAGACAGAATTCCCATACTTATTTGTACTCTGAAATTTAGGTTGACTTAACAGTGCAAAACATAGACCTTGATGGTCGTCTCTTTATATTGAGGTGACGGAGAGAGGAAGTTCAGAAATATTTTTTTTTCTCACTGCTTTAATCTCTGAATAATGTCGTATACTTAATACACTGCGTTATGTTTATACCTCCCGGGTAGCTGTGTCAACAATGGACGTGAGCAGTGTGATCCTAGAGGGGCTAAAAGATACAGCTAGCAAAACCTACAGTCTGGTAACAGCAAAGGTATAAGAGCTGGTGGTATGTCCCACCTGTCTGGTATAGCAAATCTTTCCTAAAATTGCAAAATGTAAAGCATAATTAACTAACAACTTCAAGAATTAGGAAGTTCTTAAAGAGAAATACTCTGCAAGGTAAAAGGTTTTTGAATGAATAAAGTTTTATTAGTGTAGAAAACAATACAGAATCTTTACCAGGGACAGAAGTACAACATTCTGGGCAGAAAAATATCTTTTCTATCATTGTAAACTGAGACATAATCTCTAAATCATCTCTATTCTTTTGATCACAGTAATTAAAACTTTAAACCAAAATTCTTATCTCATATGCATCTATGTATATTTTTACGCATATCAGCTGACTCCCTGATATACACCAGAGTAACTGAAGTCAAAATCTCCACACCTTGTTCCAGTGTTCTTTCTCCATTATGTTAATCTAGTTTTATTGCTGAATCTGCTAGTTGGCTGCTGTTATTTTTACTGAGGTTGTATGTCCTGTTTACTGCTCATGAAATCAAATGGCTCTGTCACTTCTGACTAAACAGGAATATCATCTACTATCATTTCTTCATGCTGAACTGCTTAGGAAAACATCATTTTAAAATGGCACAGTCGTGCAGATATTAATTTATTTTTTTCTAGCATATTTCCTGCTTGGATTTTTCTAACCTGTTTTTCTTAGCAACAATAAGTGACCTTTAAAAAAACAGAAACATTATCCCTTCCATAGCCTCTTTCCATTAATTGCTATTCTTTCCTGACCAGTTGGTGAAATGTTCATTAATCAGAATTTGAGCTCTTTTGTATATCACCATTATTCATTTGTAGGAATATATCATCGTGCTAGAAGTATACACTGTGTGGGTCTTAATTTTCTGAAAATTATTGGATAGAGTAGAACCAAACATCTAATGATTAACATTCACCACCAGAGCTCTGGGAAGATACACAGCAAAGAAAACAGAAACATGAAGACAGTAGACAGAGAGAGAGTTGCGAAGGGGGGAAAAGATTGTTTAATTTCTTTGGTTAGCATATATCTGATTCCTTTTTCAGTGCACCGTAAGTAAAGCAAGCAGCCTTTGTTTAGATTAGAAAAGACTATGTCACATAACCATCTATAATTATGTCTGAAAATGTTTGATCATTTTTCAGCAAAATACAGTAATGACCTTTCACATATGTGTACACATGTTCCAAGGACTGGGGTGAGAAAACAAAAAAATTCTAAAACCAACCACAGTACCAGCAACTGAGACTAGCTCCTCAGCCCATTTAAAATAGCAAAGCTCCATTGTCTGCTGCCCCATACCCACTGAGAGCAGAAATTGTAAATATGAATGAAGGGTTAGCTGCAGTACCAAGGTAGCTTGAAAGATAGGATGAAAAGAAAAACCAAAACAGAAAAGGATGATTCATTTGGGAAAATGGCTAGAAATCTAGGGTAAGACAAACTCATGTCGTTTCTTGATTTTTTATAGCTTTTTCTACAGCAGAGAATAATGTAGGCCCACACTGTTAGAGAATAATAGAAAAATACAACATTAAAATAGTTGACACTTTACGTGTATAAAACGAAAACAGATACTACATTGAAGTATCCAACATGACTAGCCAGATGAAAGCTGCCCATCAAATATTTAAATCATAGTAAGGTGACCTGTACAGAGCTGTTATGTTGGCTGTTGAGAACTGAACACTCAACTCAGGGTTCAGCATGATCCAGTGGAGCTGGAGGTTTCCACGGACCTTTGCAGCCAGGCTGAATGCCAAGTTCTTGCACAGTTAATCAAAATGCTTGGCCTCTCTCCAACTGGCTTCAGACCTTAGCTTTCAGGGAGCAGCAAGGGACACTTGATCCTCCAGGAAATGGATCTGGGATCAGGGGTGATAACAAGGCAGGCAGTAACAGTAACCTGAGCATAAGAAGTGGCAAGTCCTGGTCAGGATCAGGGACAGAGACAGTGGCCAAGGTCTGAAATAGCCTGATGATCATCCAGTGCCAGATACAGATTGAGGAGGCACAAGCCCAAGTGCAGATGTAGCTGCAACACAGCTGCAATGTAGCCCAGGTAGGGGTTGGCATTATGGCCACAGCTTAAAAGTACCTCCCATGGGAAAGA
The DNA here is from genome assembly GCA_013398225.1 of Steatornis caripensis. NCBI lineage: Eukaryota > Metazoa > Chordata > Aves > Caprimulgiformes > Steatornithidae > Steatornis > Steatornis caripensis. Next base: position 159,457 of record VZSC01005890.1, on the reverse strand, counting down.
TGGTGCAGGACCTCGCTTTTAGCTTCTTTGCAACAACTCTTACAAGCAGTGAAGATGACCTTGAACCCAACCAGCTAAAACTCCCTGACTCAGCCAACTAATTTCCTGGAAAAGAAATGCACTCCATGTCCTGACAATGCCCAATAGGCAGTGCTCATGAGCACACGCTGCTAAGCTGTGCAATCCTGTAGGAAATTTCTCTATCCTTTTATGGAGGTTCTGAATCACAGTTTTCTGCACCATGGGGTTTGTGTATCCTACCCTGTCCACAGCATGCCACAAACCAGCTCTGAGGGAACACAAAATAACTAGAAACGAAGTTGATATCACAATGGAGCAATCAGAGCTACTGCATGGCCACAGGATGTGACAGCACTATATTAAGCTGCGCTAGATAGAAGTTTATTTGCAAGTGGAAATCAGCAGTTATAGATGTTCAATGTACTAGTTGTAGAGGATAGGTCCATCGCACACAGTCGTCTAGTCTGAGTGCACAATTAAGCAAAATTTCAAAGGCATATCATGTTAAGATCTAGGTATGCACCAGCCAACTCACATTGCTATGCTTCGTGCTACATACAAACACTCCTCCAGGGGCATGCTACAGCATACCCTAATATGTAAGCTCTGGGAATCCAGCTTTAGATCTTGAGCTTGATACATATATCACCCCAGAGTTTTATACTGAGTCCAGAAGAAATCGCTCCCATCCTCAGCTTCAGTCATTTCTTGTCCTACAGAGCCCATATCATAATTAATAATAATTAAAAAAATCCTAAGCTTGGCACTGTTTGTGTTGCATTACAAGCTAGAGACTTTATTTGGGTTCACAAGAGCTACTCTTGGTCATGACCACTACTGACATGAGATACTGTGTTTCCTTCAACTTGAATCTTCAAATTTTGCCTCCTGCAAGTGTGTCTTTGCTGCTCTAATATATGAAGAATAAAACTCTTTACTCCCAGCACACAGAAATAACCTTACTAGCTGGCATCAACATAGTTTTTCACAATGTCTGGTAGACGGAAAATGTTAATATACTTTAAAATCTTTTAAACTAGTAAATTCCGTGTGTGTCAAATATTAACAAGTAAAAAAAAACCCAACAAAAACAAAACAACAAAAACTTTGGCAAATGAAATAAGTTATTTATTTTTAGATTTTACATATTTCTATAGATGTTAGAATGCCTGAAAAAACATGTGAAAGACCAGCTAACGAAGTTTCTTCTGCCCATGAGACAAGAACGGGTCTTAAAAATGAGATTCATAGGCTTGGTCATTTGGTCAAATGTCCAGGAGAAAAGTGAAAGTGCAGAAAATTGCCAAGACAAAAGACTATACCTGAGGTGACAAAATACTGTGGGTTGGGGTTAGGTTGTTTTTTACTTATCTTCTCTGTCTTTCTCTATTTGAGCTACATTACAAAAACATACAATGCTCCAGAGACAGATCTGTGTTGAGTGGGTTGAGGTATCCATTCTTTTTATTTATTTACTTGTTTCTTGCCTCAAAGCAGGGACTTGCTGTGGCTGCTACGATGTGTGTGTGCATTTTGAAGCAGTACTTGCCTGTAAAAAATATGCTTAACAAGGTGAAACCTGCTGAGTAAGACAAGGATGCAGAAAGAGACGATAATGAGAAACAAGGTGATTCACCCATTATGGCACATCCCAAGATCATTTCAGTGTTTTTTTTCTTTGCTCACATCAAAATTCTGTATTCAACCACTTTGAACATCTGATTCAGACTGACAATCAGAAACTCTTATATATAGTCCTTATTGACTGGGACTATTGACAAGGAGGGGGAAGGAAAGTTACTTTAATTCAAACTGAATTGAGAAAAATAAAACAAAGAACTATTTTTCAGAGCTCTTTAAGAAAATATATTGCATAAAAGCACACAACAATGAAAACTGAAAAAGAGAGAAAGGATTAACTGGCTAAACTTCCTTTTGCATACTATTTGCTTTTGTCTTTTTTCCTCACTTAATATAGAAACAAGATTTATTTTCTCTTCTTTGCTCTTGGGAGTTTGTGTCTGTCTCTCCACCTTTTATTTTACCAGCTAACATTCAGCCAAATTCAACAAAGGGATTTAAGTCTTGGGTGGTTTTTAAGTTCCTACATTTTACACGAAAACAGGCAGCCAGAAAGAGGAATCTAAGGCAAAGGTCCTGAGCTAAGTGCTGTACTTATCAGATGTGAAAGACTTCAGATGGGAAAAAGTCGCTGACAAAGCTCTAGTTGTTGGTAAAGCTTTAGGTGGAGACCACGTGCCAGTAGGTGCCAGCAAACCCAGGAGAAACAGAGAAACTGGTCCCGGATTTACATGGCTCACTGCCTCAGGATCTGGTCATCGCACCAGCTTCCTGGGTGCCTTGGCACATCCCTGGGCACAGCAATGTCTCAAAAATCTCAGAACTAACAAAGGCATGAATCAGGAAATAGAAACCTTTGGCAGCACTAAGAAAGTTCAAATTCAGTCCACTGTTGGCCATCTCTGCTGTAGAGGGAGTCTCACTGTGCAATACCTGGATATCCCAGCTAAGGGCATAACAATAAGGGATTAAGACCACTTCATGCCAACTTATGACACTCCTCCGTTTAATAAAACCTGTATTTTGAAGGATAACATTTCCATGGGCCTTAGCAGTTCTTTTTTGTTTGGATTTTCGTAATTGAATTACTGCCACGTTGTCAGCTTTTCTGATTTTAATACTTCTCTTATAATTTTTGTTGCAACAGCTATTAAACACAAGCAATTGCAGAACAAAATTAACTCGGTCATAATTCAAAATAATAAACTAAGTGTTTAACTCTTGCAGCCTGGAGAAAAGTTTGAAAATGGTATCCAAACTGAAAAAAATTTTAAAGTCTATGCAGATACACAGACAGAAACTACAATAATTAAAATAGCATGAAATTGTTATATAGACATACAGTTATACCAATTAAAATATACAGCTATCCATTAAAATCACATTAGATGAACACAGTATCATTATATTATGAAGGCTGCCTGATGATTTAGTATTGACAGTATTTTTATTAATACAAATAACATTTCCTTTGCTAAAATGCTGTTCCAAAACTGCAGCTGGTTTAGATTGACCTCCCTTTATTGATTTACATATAATAAGGATCCAGTCCAGTATTTTAAAATGTTTGCTTCTAACTTAAAGCACTTTTAGCAATATAAATTGATTACTCATAACTATACAACCAATTGAGTCATTCTGTAGTTTATATTAATCCACTATTTGTAGCCTGCCAATGAAGTTCATAAAGATCCTTCTCATAGTCCATTAATATTGACTCTCAGATTTAATGAGTTCATTACAATAACCATTACTGTATTATTAAAATGCAGAAGGAAATGTAAGCCTGCTTCATGTAAATAAAGAAGGATATAATTAATCAAATTATACTTTTATTATTAGCATTATCGTCATCATCCAGCATTTAATGGCCGTATTTTATGTATCATGAGAAGTTTATGCTAGTCACTGTACAAACCCAAGAGGTATAGAAGCAAGGTATAAGCAAGCAACAGGACATGAGTTAGAGAGAATTTAAGAATACACTGAGACATTACGGATTAGTGAGGAAGACATTTGAGCAAGCCCAACAAAACCTAACCAGTATATCTGCTTTTATTTTTTTCTCTTCTTTTAAGGCTTATTACGTAGGTAAGATCACTTTAACATTACTGCCTGGTAATGACTGGGAAAAAACGGGTAGCTGAAGCTGTAATCACATTCCGAGGATCGGTTTTACATTTATCATTTAGTCATACATCCTTTTGTAATCTTTCTTTTTAATTCTGCATGCTCAGCTCTCCAACAGCCCTGTGCAGAAGTCCCTCCTTCTGCCATAACTCAGAGTATATCCTGTGCTGAGAGAGACATGGGCAAGGGGAGGGTTTTGTTGAGTATGTAGAAAATAGATTTCCTTCCAGCTAACTCTTGTTATTTCTTCTATGGTGGTTGTTTTAGAGGAAAAGTGTACACTTTTCTCAGTTCCTTGAAAGAAAAAATGGAAATGTTCAAATAATAGAAATTTTGGTTCAGTAAGTTCAGATATTCAGTCAGTGCTTTTGGGCTCTGGCACCAAAACACATACTGACACTTAAGAGTCATACAGCATCAAAACTATGGAGGGGAGGGATTTTGGACCTTTGACCTCTCAGCTTTCCATCTCGGCTAGCTCTGTATGGCTGGCTTTGGTCCTGTTGTCTCCCAGTACTTGGGCATTGCATCCAGGTTTCTGGACTCCAGCTACATCTATACTCCAGCATTAAACACATCTGAGAGATCCTCTCTGACCCTGAGGCCAGCTGACAAGGGACAGCCTGCAGCCATACAATTTTCTCCAGATCATGGTGACTATGCTGTGAATAGGGAATGGTCCCACCTCCACATTAAGTCATCAACTATTCCTAGAAATTGTTTAGGAGGATGATATTTGGCACAGACAAGGACTGTGTCAGGGACAGTTGTAATGATTTAGCAATATAAATGCTGAGCTTCCGACACTCAGGACAATTCCCAGGCAGTGTTTACTTCACCACTAAATATGCACTCTGTAAGGATCAAGACACCTAAACCACAGCTTTCAACTCCCTTACCTTTAAGTGCTTACACCTGTGGTCGGATCAAGCCCTCAAGCTGCTATGATTACCAAACCTTCCTTATTCTTCATGAGTCAGTTAAAAATATGCTACTGTTGCATTTCATTTGGTGCAGTCAAAAAATTCTTAATTAATGACCTAATATATAAGCTATTTACATGGTTTATCAAGGAAGCACCTGATCCTGCAGATACAATTGTAATAGGGTATCTTATAGAAATGTACCTTTGCTGCCAGCTAAACTGAGTACCACTTGATGGAATTGCATCTCCCTGTGCCAAGAATGGATTTACTTAATAGTCTGTGAAGAAAAATTCTGTCCTCTGAGCCAAAGGAGAGCATCTCTCAGGTTCACTAGGAGCGGTGCTAAGCCCTTCTTGCCTGGGAATCATTAATTGCTTACCTCCAGGAACGGTGCTCTAGAGAGGCACTTGCAAGTGCACAAGAAATTTTTTTACTGTGAGAGACCAAAACGTGACGTCTGTGCTGTCACTTGGTTTTTCTTCCTGTACAGGTAAAACTAAGCAGCTAAGATCAGTTTGAGGATGAAAGCCAATTAACTCTGTGGCCTGGAAATAATGACTACAGGAACCATTTTCATAAGACTTTAGGACAGGAATCTGTCAAACAGCCCTCTGCAAGAGAAGAATGGAAATAAAATGAGTTGTCATATTTCTGCTGAATTGTCAGAGGACAATGATGATTTGTCTGAAGATCTACCTCATGGACTATCAAAGATGTTGAAAGCTTTCTGCAGCATTTACGTGTTTCCTCAGTTGCTCAATAGTTTGTCATGAACTGTTTCAAAGGCACACATGCACAAAAGTAATATAGGTTTGTATTCCNCTGCTGAATTGTCAGAGGACAATGATGATTTGTCTGAAGATCTACCTCATGGACTATCAAAGATGTTGAAAGCTTTCTGCAGCATTTACGTGTTTCCTCAGTTGCTCAATAGTTTGTCATGAACTGTTTCAAAGGCACACATGCACAAAAGTAATACAGGTTTGTATTCCAATGGTGCAGGTGGATGTCGTAGTCCCAGCTGTGTTGGGCAATCTAAAAGGATGGAAAATGAATCAGCACTAAAGACTTCTGCAATCTACTTCCTTTTCTCTGCTGCAGGTGAAACCCACAGCAGTAAGATCTATACAGTTTCCCACTGACAGCTACAAAGTGAATTCCTGTACCTCTGCACGGAGCACAAACTGTAGCCACTGTCAACTCACCTTCAGTGTCAGGCTGCTTCCTTCCATGTGTTTCTTGCCTTTTTAGGCAGATTCTCGTAGAAGCAATATCCATACTGTGAAGTTTTGAACTGCTTTGTGGTTTCTGAACCTAAGCATAACTTGTAGCCATTCCCCAAAATAGTACATAGGAACTAAAATCCAAAAATGCAACAGCTTCTCTCCCCACTCCATGATTTCTTTAATAAAATGACCTTAGTTCGCAGCCTCTGTGTCAGACGCAGTTTTGCTTTTACCACATGCTGGTGTAGATGGCCCTTGGGTGCACTTCAGCACAATTAAATGCAATCACAAGGAAGTCACAGACAGTTGGCTAAATAGCTCCTGCCTTTACAGCTTTGCATTGGCCAGAAAGGATGACTAGGTGGCACAAAAATATGCCTGATTGATTGGTTCAAACACCAAGACATAACTCAATGTGTTTTTGTCATTCTCACCTCAAAGTAAATAGGGACATGCCCGATTTTTTCTACCTCACCATGCAGCCAATCTAAATACCTTTTGGGATATGGACCTAAGAATGGCTGTTGTTATGTTTCTTACATACCTACTATATCATTCTTTGTACCCCTGCCAAATATAAACTCTGCTCTTCCCTGTTAAAAAAAAAAAAAAAGTTATGAAATGCCCTATATTAAGGCATCTGACTCAGACAAGCTAGTTAATTTATTCTGAACGCTCATGACAGAAAACACAAATTCTATGCAACGGCCAGGAAAGATACAGTAGAAAAATAATGTTTCTGAAGTTATTTAAGATAAAAATTATTGGTAAGGACAGAAGCTGCTAACAGCAGTCAAATGTCTTCTTTACCTTTGTGTGATACATTTTTTTTTTTAAGTTATCAAGCACAATTTGGAGAAAGTGAAGACCCACAGCCTCATTAAATTTTTTAGTCTATAGAGTTTGTGGGTATCAACAGGGTTGAAGTGTATTTGAGTACTTCATACGCACTTTGAGTTTGAGACCTCTTTCTAGCAGAAGCAAAACAAAAAACGTAAAAGGAAATAGATATGCTGTCACGGAGGCACTCATAAAATAGGGGGGCGGGCACTCAAAATGAGATTTATTCTAACTAAAATTGCTTTGCACTCCAACAAATGGTAGTAAACACAAGTTCAGATATCAGGTGGGAATAATACTACACAGCTGACTTATGAATTTCTAAGTTTTCTCAAACAAACCTTTAGAATGATGACCAAAAATGCACAATCACTCATGAAAACGATAAGGGCTCTCAGCCCCAGGGAAGTTACCTTGAGCAGCTGTTACATCCTGCCAAAGAGGAGGGAGAGGTGACTCAGATTCACAGATCTCCTTGGGGTTGATTAAGGTAAAAGTACTCAAGGTCCATGCACAGGCATCAATTTTAATGAGAAATCTACAACTGTCCCATACAGTTTGGCATCCCATAACGTACAGACTTACAGAAGGTTGAAGTGAGCCTTGTGGTTATTTGCCACACATGTGGCATTTGAGCCTTGCATTATTTGCTAGAGAAAAATTAATAAAGAGAGAGAAGAATTGGAGGGGGGGGTAGGAGCAGGGAGGTATAGATCACTGGTCCGAGTTCCAGTGTTGGTCCGTCCAACAGGGGTCTCCGGTCTGTAGGAGCACTCGTCCAGAAGTTCCCACCTGATGCTATTTGCCGTCCTTTTTTGTTCTCATCCCTCAGTGTGGATTGCTTCCTCCAAAAGTTTCACTTCTGGGTGGAATTCAGCATTCTTCTGTTGTTGATTAATTAGTCTTGCTTGCTATGTAAATTAGCACACATGCTCCTTCAGGCATTGGGGGCAAGTCTTTTTGGTCTTGAATTGAGTCCGTTGTTGTGATCTGCCGCTGCCGCATTTACCTTTCCCCCCAGTTACTGCAGATTTTTGCTGACTTCATTGCTTCCTGGACAATTGTCCAGCCTTTGGTGCCCTCTGAGGCAGGATGTTACCTCTTATCAGTCCTCAGCTCCTCTTCAAGTATGTATCTTGCCTCACTTGTGAGTGTTTGAGACCTTTATTCCAGGGGGTTACAAGTTAGCCTTAGTGTTAGATTGTTTGGTCTTTCAGCTGGTCTCTTACAGCAGCATCTCGATCCAAGGAGACAGTCCCCAACTGCAGACCTGCTGCTCCAAGGAGGACCAACTCAATTCAGCCCTCTGTCTGGGCTCTGTTTATACCCTAGTTGACTCTGACCTGTGATCAATACCGATGGTCTGAGGGCCCCATTCTCTAGGGACTGTGAGCCTGGCAACAGCCACTATAAGCACAGGAAAAGCAAGGTAAGTGACCAAAAAAGCAAGGAAAGAGCACGAAAAAGCAAGGACGCAGAGGTCCTAAAGCCCCCAGTCTTTATCAGGTCTGTGCACCTGCCACATATGCCCAGCCTTAATGCAGCCAACCAGTCATATCCACCTGCTCTGGTCATTGCTAAACACAAGACTGCATATTTTTCAGATGGTGGAGTTTCTGATGCAGGATGGCATATGTCTCTTCATTCTCTAAATATCAACCAGAGGAAGTAAGAAATCTGAATTTTTGAACACTTCAAGACTAGCCATGACAAGATAATTCAGTTTGGGTGACAATAGTTTCACTGTGCCTTGTGGTGATACTTAGTTACCATAAGCTAAACTAGTAAGCAAATTTGAAATGTGTTAGCTGATCTGCCTTTGTGAATTTTATCTGTCTTCACAAAATGGTTGTTAAATTTGTGAGTAACAGAATGCAAGACTGGATGTTGCTAAAAGTTATTTAGCGATACATAATGGATCTGACACAAGACCAGAGAAATTTTTCACAGAACGTACAAAATCCTCTGACCCGTTTCATCATTCTCCCAGGGATAGCTACAAGTTCCTCAAAGGGAAAATGAAATCAAGTTGGGGATAGACATATTGGAATCGAGTAGCAAACGTAAAATATAGTGGTAATCTTGACACTATTTACTGTCCAGTATTTGACTAAAGATAGGAACTTATACTCGGTCTCAATATGTTCTAAACTGCCATTTAGAATTCTCTGCCTCTAAATTTGTGTCAGGTACCATATTACTGGGATTCAAGAAAAAAAAAAACACTTTTAAAATAGTGCTGTTGTAAATCTCCATATTGTACCACAGGCACAAATGCTGACAAGGTGAATTACTTTGTATACTTTCTTTTCCCTTTTATTTATTTTTGTTGATCCATATTTGAAAAAAAAGGATAGCAATGACATTTGCTCAGTATAATACTTCCACAGTAAGGTAGGGGGAAAAAAAAGCAAGAATAATTCTGCATTATAATAAAATGATTGTAGGTTGTGATTAGATGGCTCCTTTCGTCCAGGAAGCTCAAAATACGCTACAAACATTCACTGATCTGGAACTGATGCATAGCCTGTTCAAGTCTAAAAGAATAGTTTAAATAATTTAGTGGGCTTTGAATCAGGATCTTAACGGAGAAATCTGAATTAGGATAGCTTATTGCAGAGTCCAAACAATTTTAAAACAAATTATTTTGGTTTAATGCACTTAGAAAGTTGTACATAAGCATGCCTATTCCTTGCCTAAATACTTTGGCTTGTTATATAAGTGACAAAATTGTGTTAAACTATGGTAATAAAATGTTAGACTACTATGTACACTCATTTACATGTATTTGCAGAGTAGAGTCCGATTAAATTGTTTTTAAGATTATAGTGCTACTCTGATTGCAAATTTTCTTATATGCACTAATCATATGGCAAACAGTACTTTCAATGTGATAATAAATATGTCACTAAAACTGTTACCACAAGTGTATTCCAGTACATATAATAATGTTGGATTGACATGTGCATTATTTCCCATTTAAGTTATTTTTACTGACAGTATGTTTTCAATGTAAGAGCCTTTCACCCACTCTTTAAGTAATTATTAAATGAGATGAGCTGCATTCACCTGTTAAAAATAGAAAATAAATTAATAATATATTTTCTGATTAAAGTTTAGGATTCACCAGAAATTTTCAGGAGAGCTTTTTAAATACTGTTGCCCAGAGGATTCATTTCCAGGTTTGATACTCTTAGTTTCGAGAAAACTCCAACTCTTTTTATTTTTCTCCTAAAAATAAACTGCTGCAGGGACATCTGCCATCCTTTTGCGCTTTTCCACATTTTCACCAATTTGAAAGGCCAGAGAAATAGAATGGGATTCTTTATTTACAGATAAGAAGATACTCACTGCTTGTGATCAATAGTGTTATATCTAGACATTCAAGCAGCTCAGTTAGAACCATAACAGGCAGAGTTTATTGCTAGTAAATCAATATGATGTCTCTTAGCCATGCATCTATTTCAAGAATGTGTATAGTATAATGATTATCATTATAAAATAAAGTCCAGTCTCTCTTTTGCTATCTTCTGGTTTTGATCTTGTAAAACTGGGAATTGATTTTCCCAAAAATCAATATTATGTTTCCACCATGTGGCAGATACACCACTCAGCAACAGCTCCAGGTGTCAGCCCTTGNTGTATTTGAGTACTTCATACGCACTTTGAGTTTGAGACCTCTTTCTAGCAGAAGCAAAACAAAAAACGTAAAAGGAAATAGATATGCTGTCACGGAGGCACTCATAAAATAGGGGGGCGGGCACTCAAAATGAGATTTATTCTAACTAAAATTGCTTTGCACTCCAACAAATGGTAGTAAACACAAGTTCAGATATCAGGTGGGAATAATACTACACAGCTGACTTATGAATTTCTAAGTTTTCTCAAACAAACCTTTAGAATGATGACCAAAAATGCGCAATCACTCATGAAAACGATAAGGGCTCTCAGCCCCAGGGAAGTTACCTTGAGCAGCTGTTACATCCTGCCAAAGAGGAGGGAGAGGTGACTCAGATTCACAAATCTCCTTGGGGTTGATTAAGGTAAAAGTACTCAAGGTCCATGCACAGGCATCAATTTTAATGAGAAATCTACAACTGTCCCATACAGTTTGGCATCCCATAACGTACAGACTTACAGAAGGTTGAAGTGAGCCTTGTGGTTATTTGCCACACATGTGGCATTTGAGCCTTGCATTATTTGCTAGAGAAAAATTAATAAAGAGAGAGAAGAATTGGAGGGGGGGGGTAGGAGCAGGGAGGTATAGATCACTGGTCCGAGTTCCAGTGTTGGTCCGTCCAACAGGGGTCTCCGGTCTGTAGGAGCACTCGTCCAGAAGTTCCCACCTGATGCTATTTGCCGTCCTTTTTTGTTCTCATCCCTCAGTGTGGATTGCTTCCTCCAAAAGTTTCACTTCTGGGTGGAATTCAGCATTCTTCTGTTGTTGATTAATTAGTCTTGCTTGCTATGTAAATTAGCACACATGCTCCTTCAGGCATTGGGGGCAAGTCTTTTTGGTCTTGAATTGAGTCCGTGGTTGTGATCTGCCGCTGCCGCATTTACCTTTCNATTTTTTTTTTTAAGTTATCAAGCACAATTTGGAGAAAGTGAAGACCCACAGCCTCATTAAATTTTTTAGTCTATAGAGTTTGTGGGTATCAATAGGGTTGAAATGTATTTGAGTACTTCATACGCACTTTGAGTTTGAGACCTCTTTCTAGCAGAAGCAAAACAAAAAACGTAAAAGGAAATAGATATGCTGTCACGGAGGCACTCATAAAATAGGGGGGCGGGCACTCAAAATGAGATTTATTCTAACTAAAATTGCTTTGCACTCCAACAAATGGTAGTAAACACAAGTTCAGATATCAGGTGGGAATAATACTACACAGCTGACTTATGAATTTCTAAGTTTTCTCAAACAAACCTTTAGAATGATGACCAAAAATGCGCAATCACTCATGAAAACGATAAGGGCTCTCAGCCCCAGGGAAGTTACCTTGAGCAGCTGTTACATCCTGCCAAAGAGGAGGGAGAGGTGACTCAGATTCACAAATCTCCTTGGGGTTGATTAAGGTAAAAGTACTCAAGGTCCATGCACAGGCATCAATTTTAATGAGAAATCTACAACTGTCCCATACAGTTTGGCATCCCATAACGTACAGACTTACAGAAGGTTGAAGTGAGCCTTGTGGTTATTTGCCACACATGTGGCATTTGAGCCTTGCATTATTTGCTAGAGAAAAATTAATAAAGAGAGAGAAGAATTGGAGGGGGGGGGTAGGAGCAGGGAGGTATAGATCACTGGTCCGAGTTCCAGTGTTGGTCCGTCCAACAGGGGTCTCCGGTCTGTAGGAGCACTCGTCCAGAAGTTCCCACCTGATGCTATTTGCCGTCCTTTTTTGTTCTCATCCCTCAGTGTGGATTGCTTCCTCCAAAAGTTTCACTTCTGGGTGGAATTCAGCATTCTTCTGTTGTTGATTAATTAGTCTTGCTTGCTATGTAAATTAGCACACATGCTCCTTCAGGCATTGGGGGCAAGTCTTTTTGGTCTTGAATTGAGTCCGTGGTTGTGATCTGCCGCTGCCGCATTTACCTTTCCCCCCAGTTACTGCAGATTTTTGCTGACTTCATTGCTTCCTGGACAATTGTCCAGCCTTTGGTGCCCTCTGAGGCAGGATGTTACCTCTTATCAGTCCTCAGCTCCTCTTCAAGTATGTATCTTGCCTCACTTGTGAGTGTTTGAGACCTTTANCATAAAATAGGGGGGCGGGCACTCAAAATGAGATTTATTCTAACTAAAATTGCTTTGCACTCCAACAAATGGTAGTAAACACAAGTTCAGATATCAGGTGGGAATAATACTACACAGCTGACTTATGAATTTCTAAGTTTTCTCAAACAAACCTTTAGAATGATGACCAAAAATGCACAATCACTCATGAAAACGATAAGGGCTCTCAGCCCCAGGGAAGTTACCTTGAGCAGCTGTTACATCCTGCCAAAGAGGAGGGAGAGGTGACTCAGATTCACAAATCTCCTTGGGGTTGATTAAGGTAAAAGTACTCAAGGTCCATGCACAGGCATCAATTTTAATGAGAAATCTACAACTGTCCCATACAGTTTGGCATCCCATAACGTACAGACTTACAGAAGGTTGAAGTGAGCCTTGTGGTTATTTGCCACACATGTGGCATTTGAGCCTTGCATTATTTGCTAGAGAAAAATTAATAAAGAGAGAGAAGAATTGGAGGGGGGGGGTAGGAGCAGGGAGGTATAGATCACTGGTCCGAGTTCCAGTGTTGGTCCGTCCAACAGGGGTCTCCGGTCTGTAGGAGCACTCGTCCAGATGTTCCCACCTGATGCTATTTGCCGTCCTTTTTTGTTCTCATCCCTCAGTGTGGATTGCTTCCTCCAAAAGTTTCACTTCTGGGTGGAATTCAGCATTCTTCTGTTGTTGATTAATTAGTCTTGCTTGCTATGTAAATTAGCACACATGCTCCTTCAGGCATTGGGGGCAAGTCTTTTTGGTCTTGAATTGAGTCCGTGGTTGTGATCTGCCGCTGCCGCATTTACCTTTCCCCCCAGTTACTGCAGATTTTTGCTGACTTCATTGCTTCCTGGACAATTGTCCAGCCTTTGGTGCCCTCTGAGGCAGGATGTTACCTCTTATCAGTCCTCAGCTCCTCTTCAAGTATGTATCTTGCCTCACTTGTGAGTGTTTGAGACCTTTATTCCAGGGGGTTACAAGTTAGCCTTAGTGTTAGATTGTTTGGTCTTTCAGCTGGTCTCTTACAGCAGCATCTCGATCCAAGGAGACAGTCCCCAACTGCAGACCTGCTGCTCCAAGGAGGACCAACTCAATTCAGCCCTCTGTCTGGGCTCTGTTTATACCCTAGTTGACTCTGACCTGTGATCAATACCGATGGTNAGTTCCCACCTGATGCTATTTGCCGTCCTTTTTTGTTCTCATCCCTCAGTGTGGATTGCTTCCTCCAAAAGTTTCACTTCTGGGTGGAATTCAGCATTCTTCTGTTGTTGATTAATTAGTCTTGCTTGCTATGTAAATTAGCACACATGCTCCTTCAGGCATTGGGGGCAAGTCTTTTTGGTCTTGAATTGAGTCCGTGGTTGTGATCTGCCGCTGCCGCATTTACCTTTCCCCCCAGTTACTGCAGATTTTTGCTGACTTCATTGCTTCCTGGACAATTGTCCAGCCTTTGGTGCCCTCTGAGGCAGGATGTTACCTCTTATCAGTCCTCAGCTCCTCTTCAAGTATGTATCTTGCCTCACTTGTGAGTGTTTGAGACCTTTATTCCAGGGGGTTACAAGTTAGCCTTAGTGTTAGATTGTTTGGTCTTTCAGCTGGTCTCTTACAGCAGCATCTCGATCCAAGGAGACAGTCCCCAACTGCAGACCTGCTGCTCCAAGGAGGACCAACTCAATTCAGCCCTCTGTCTGGGCTCTGTTTATACCCTAGTTGACTCTGACCTGTGATCAATACCGATGGTCTGAGGGCCCCATTCTCTAGGGACTGTGAGCCTGGCAACAGCCACTATAAGCACAGGAAAAGCAAGGTAAGTGACCAAAAAAGCAAGGAAAGAGCACGAAAAAGCAAGGACGCAGAGGTCCTAAAGCCCCCAGTCTTTATCAGGTCTGTGCACCTGCCACATATGCCCAGCCTTAATGCAGCCAACCAGTCATATCCACCTGCTCTGGTCATTGCTAAACACAAGACTGCATATTTTTCAGATGGTGGAGTTTCTGATGCAGGATGGCATATGTCTCTTCATTCTCTAAATATCAACCAGAGGAAGTAAGAAATCTGAATTTTTGAACACTTCAAGACTAGCCATGACAAGATAATTCAGTTTGGGTGACAATAGTTTCACTGTGCCTTGTGGTGATACTTAGTTACCATAAGCTAAACTAGTAAGCAAATTTGAAATGTGTTAGCTGATCTGCCTTTGTGAATTTTATCTGTCTTCACAAAATGGTTGTTAAATTTGTGAGTAACAGAATGCAAGACTGGATGTTGCTAAAAGTTATTTAGCGATACATAATGGATCTGACACAAGACCAGAGAAATTTTTCACAGAACGTACAAAATCCTCTGACCCGTTTCATCATTCTCCCAGGGATAGCTACAAGTTCCTCAAAGGGAAAATGAAATCAAGTTGGGGATAGACATATTGGAATCGAGTAGCAAACGTAAAATATAGTGGTAATCTTGACACTATTTACTGTCCAGTATTTGACTAAAGATAGGAACTTATACTCGGTCTCAATATGTTCTAAACTGCCATTTAGAATTCTCTGCCTCTAAATTTGTGTCAGGTACCATATTACTGGGATTCAAGAAAAAAAAAAACACTTTTAAAATAGTGC
The DNA here is from genome assembly GCA_013398225.1 of Steatornis caripensis. Lineage (NCBI taxonomy): Eukaryota > Metazoa > Chordata > Aves > Caprimulgiformes > Steatornithidae > Steatornis > Steatornis caripensis. The sequence continues at coordinate 144,345 of VZSC01005890.1, read as the reverse complement.
TGTTGTAAATCTCCATATTGTACCACAGGCACAAATGCTGACAAGGTGAATTACTTTGTATACTTTCTTTTCCCTTTTATTTATTTTTGTTGATCCATATTTGAAAAAAAAGGATAGCAATGACATTTGCTCAGTATAATACTTCCACAGTAAGGTAGGGGGAAAAAAAAGCAAGAATAATTCTGCATTATAATAAAATGATTGTAGGTTGTGATTAGATGGCTCCTTTCGTCCAGGAAGCTCAAAATACGCTACAAACATTCACTGATCTGGAACTGATGTATAGCCTGTTCAAGTCTAAAAGAATAGTTTAAATAATTTAGTGGGCTTTGAATCAGGATCTTAACGGAGAAATCTGAATTAGGATAGCTTATTGCAGAGTCCAAACAATTTTAAAACAAATTATTTTGGTTTAATGCACTTAGAAAGTTGTACATAAGCATGCCTATTCCTTGCCTAAATACTTTGGCTTGTTATATAAGTGACAAAATTGTGTTAAACTATGGTAATAAAATGTTAGACTACTATGTACACTCATTTACATGTATTTGCAGAGTAGAGTCCGATTAAATTGTTTTTAAGATTATAGTGCTACTCTGATTGCAAATTTTCTTATATGCACTAATCATATGGCAAACAGTACTTTCAATGTGATAATAAATATGTCACTAAAACTGTTACCACAAGTGTATTCCAGTACATATAATAATGTTGGATTGACATGTGCATTATTTCCCATTTAAGTTATTTTTACTGACAGTATGTTTTCAATGTAAGAGCCTTTCACCCACTCTTTAAGTAATTATTAAATGAGATGAGCTGCATTCACCTGTTAAAAATAGAAAATAAATTAATAATATATTTTCTGATTAAAGTTTAGGATTCACCAGAAATTTTCAGGAGAGCTTTTTAAATACTGTTGCCCAGAGGATTCATTTCCAGGTTTGATACTCTTAGTTTCGAGAAAACTCCAACTCTTTTTATTTTTCTCCTAAAAATAAACTGCTGCAGGGACATCTGCCATCCTTTTGCGCTTTTCCACATTTTCACCAATTTGAAAGGCCAGAGAAATAGAATGGGATTCTTTATTTACAGATAAGAAGATACTCACTGCTTGTGATCAATAGTGTTATATCTAGACATTCAAGCAGCTCAGTTAGAACCATAACAGGCAGAGTTTATTGCTAGTAAATCAATATGATGTCTCTTAGCCATGCATCTATTTCAAGAATGTGTATAGTATAATGATTATCATTATAAAATAAAGTCCAGTCTCTCTTTTGCTATCTTCTGGTTTTGATCTTGTAAAACTGGGAATTGATTTTCCCAAAAATCAATATTATGTTTCCACCATGTGGCAGATACACCACTCAGCAACAGCTCCAGGTGTCAGCCCTTGAGTGGGATTGGGAATGAGTACATGCTGAGGGAGAAATTGCTCAAAAATTTCAAGATCAACATCTCCGGGCTAAAGAGCTATTTATTTTCTATTCCATAGGTGCAACACAGCAGCCTTCCCTAAGCAAACCTGATGCACATTTCCCATTGATTTTTCTGTTTTCCTCAGCATATTTAACAACCAGCAAGAGATATATCTCATTCATATGCTGGATTTCCACAGATGTGAATAAATCCTGCTCATCTCACATGAGAGAAAGTCAAGGAACGCAGAAAGCCAGCTGCTGCCCTGAAGAAAAGTTGAACGTTCATCTACTTAGGTAATGATAAACATACAAAATATCAGACATTTATGCTTTCAGCAATCCTTGTCACAACTTTATTCACTTAGATAGACTTGATACAAGAAAAGATGTAAAGAATCACTCACTTTTGTACAGGTATTAAAGTGCTAAAGCCTTCATTAGATAGATGAAGACTGATAGCAAATCTGATTGTCTTTAGGCTATGCTGCACCTCTGAGATCTCATCAGTATCTAAATCTGTTATAAAGCATGTTTAACAAAAAGTACTATCTGTTTGGACAACATGCTTTCTTCATTAAGATACTGTTACTGACTTCTAATAGTGATGGGAGATTTTATCATTGTTATCTTAATTTTTCCTCTTATGAGCCAAGATGCCAGATCTTTCATGACACCACCTTTATGAAGATAATTTTTAAAAAACCACGCACCAACTGTTTACGTCTCCTAGAGAGAGCCCTTCCAACTGTTCATGTCTTCAGGCAAGTCCCAACAGGGAAGCATAATTGTATTCCCACTAGTTATTTTCTGAGTGTGATTGGTGAAGTTTATTCTGAGTCTAAAGAAAAGATCAAGACTATTCACATTATCTGAATTACACAGTGATTTTTCAACACGCCTGGAAATTTTATTTCTTGTTTCTTTTCTTTCCCTCTTTGTTTTTTGAGTCTTTTTTCATAATTTTTTTCAAGAAAAAACTTCACATTTCTGTTGAAATGGCAGTAACTACAAAATAATATAAGCCATTTTTATAAGATTTGAGTATCAAGGCATTATTTTCATATAGAGAATGAAATCAAAACAGCACAGTATCTTCTCAGCTTTGCCACTAACAGTTTGCCTGTGGTAACAGATTTTCCTGTGGTCCCCAGCTGCCTTCCAAATAGCCAGCGTGCACTGCTTCTGCTACATACTTGTTTAGCAGATATGAAAGGCTATCCTGTCACACTGAAACATTTGAATTGTTTTGACATCAGTCTTCAAGAAGCATTACCTTGTATATCACTTCATGATTCTACAAGTTTGTGTTGCTATGGAAAGAACGAGCTATCCTAATAAATCTCCCTTTATGGGCAGTAAATTCAGACATTATCAAGTTTTTAAGGATGCAAAAGCTTCATTGGCAAAGATCTCATTCTCCATGCTTTTGGCCATTATGTCATGCCCCATTACCATCTTCACTGCACAGCTTTACAGTTAGCAGTAAGCTTTATTTGAGATTGCAGTAATTTGCTATGATTTCATCAGGACACTACTGTTTATAGATATAGGCCTGTAGTTACTGTACTCCATGTTTTAAAATTTCTGTCTTTTGGTAGGTTATTTTCTTCCAGCATCCAGTGGATTTAAGAATTTTGAAACAGTAATAGAATGGGTGTTTTTCAATAAATTCTTTCACAGAATTTATTATTTCAAATATTCTTTGATAATGTAATAAATCATACATTAAGGTGAATTGTCATATATTCAGACATTTATCATACCCATTGCTCAGTAAGAGTGCTTTTGCCCAGTTTCTAAATCTTAAAATAACGTTCCCAATTTAACAAATCATAAAATAAATCTGGGCCTCACAACTGCATCATTGCCATCAACATTACCATCAACCGCACACAAATTATTCCAGGTACATGAGTGCTTTTTTTTTCTTAAATAGGAGAAAAGGAAGAAAAATCTTTTAATACCTGACATCATCTTTATTTATAGGAAAACAACATGTGGCAATCATAAAGCAAGATATTAACTGTTCTACACCACCTGAACATTTTTCATAAGAATTTTAAACCAAAGTCCCTCAGCATGGGGGACTAGTTGTATTCTCACTTGAGAGAATCAATGCAAAATGTTGCTGGGAAGACCAGTGAGATGTCTGTATTATTAATCAGGTTTCGAGTAGCATAATTCCTTGCACATAAATTTACCTCATTCTAAGTCATTGTGAAATGTTTATATTTCACGAAGTTGTCTACATATGCAAAAGTTAAAGCTAGTTTTTTATTTCTATTGTTTAGTCCATTGCAGTTATGCATCTCAAGTAATGGTAATTCACTTTGATAGTTACCACGTTCAAACAGAAGATAGATATAGGTAAATTTCCGAAAGAAGATAGAATATGATTTACTTTTTTTGTTTGTTTGTTTTTTCATTTCCATTTGCTAAATGGAAATTGCTCACATAGTTAGCTTCAATCAGTTCTGAGCTTTGATTTCCTCTCAATTAAAAATGAAATTGTTTCTGCATCTTTTCTTGTGATTTCTTAGTCTATTTCAGCAGTCTAATGGCTGAATAAGCTAAATGTGAATTTCAAATGCAGAGTGCCTCAGATAATTCTTTTGTATGCTTCTAATAGCTTAGCAGCCATGATAAAAACCTTTCTGATTTATAAAATATATGTATATACTTTCTTCTCATTGTATAGTAATCATAAGCATAATAAACTTTTGTTTTATTCCAGAGAGTCTGAATCAATGTAAATAAATGTTACACCTTCTTGTCCTGATGATCGGACAAATTTTGTATGTTGTTTAAAGCTTCCCATAATGCTTCAACATTGGCATTTTCACAAGCATATGAAACTCACCAAATCTGAATAGAAAATTACTGAGGACATGATAGTAGATATCATATAAGTATAGAAGCACACTTCATTGATAGACATATTTCGTAAAGTTAGGAAATAATTTTTTACCAAACACAATAACTTGTTGTGTATTGGGTCAAGAACTGGCTGAATGGCAGAGCGCAGAGGGTTGTGATCAGTGGTGTAGAATCTAGTCGGAGGCCTGTGACCAGCGGTGTTCCCCAGGGGTCAGTGCTGGGTCCAGTCCTGTTCAACGTATTCATCAACGACTTGGATGAAGGGACAGAGTGTACCCTCAGCAAGTTTGCTGACGATACAAAGCTCGGGGGAGCAGCTGACTCACCGGAAGGCTGTGCTGCCATTCAGCGTGACCTGGACAGGCTGGAGAGTTGGGCGGAGAGGAACCTGATGAAGTTCAACAAGGGCAAGTGTAGGGTCTTGCACCTGGGGAGGAACAACCCCATGTGCCAGTACAGGCTGGGGGTTGACTTGCTGGAGAGCAGCTCTGC
>VZSC01005890.1:122288-138700 GCA_013398225.1 Steatornis caripensis | reverse complement strand
GGAGATATTCAAAACCCGCCTGGACGCATTTCTGTGCAACCTGCTCTAGGCTAACCTGCTTTAGCAGCGGGGTTGGACTAGATGATCTCTAGAGGTCCCTTCCAACCCCTACCGTTCTATGATTCTATGATTCTATGATATCATGTCTACAGTTAAAATGTGTGAAATTCATGCGTGAGAGGTCACTTCAAGATCACAAAGTCAAAAACATTTGTCCAAAGTACAAAAAAAAAACCCTAAAGAGAAAAAAACTAATGATTTTTCTTTTATTCTATATTTTTGTTGGCTATACTGAAAGATCACTGTTGTGATATACAGTAAAACTTAATCAGAGTTTTTGTTTCCCCTTCTATTCCACTTATTAAATCATATTATCTCTGTGTCAAATGAAACGTGTGCAGAACTTTATAAGATGCAGTACAGAATATTTTCTCTGTAGAATACTACAAGAAGGCTCTCATAACCTAAGAAAATATGTCATTATTGATTCAATTTGATAGTTCTTTATAAGTCATTTCTACCAAGACGTCTCAAATCCATTTAGAATTCTATAAAGACTTTACCCTTATCATTTCCTATGTAGGTCTTCTGATAAGAGAAGAGAGAATTTTACAACAATTTTCTTAATATAAATCACAGTCCAGGTTCATCAGAAAATAGAAAGGGCTAAGCAGTGGCGATGACTGTTCAGCAAACAGAATAGTGCAAATGTCTGCAAGATTCATCTGCTGACATGAGCACTTGGCTGGAAGGATTGAACAAATATGTGTAAGAATAGATGTACAGAATACACTTTGGCCTCGTAGCACTGCCTTTTGCAATATCTGTGTATATTCTAGAGAAGTATCTACCCAATGGGATTCATGATGGCCTTCTAGGATTCCAGCAAATGCAATGGACTGAGAGAAGTAAGACCTGAGAATGTGATTCACAACAGCTGAAATACTGACAGGAAAACCTAAGTTAATTCATGAAAACACTGAGGACAAAAACATAGATATGATTCCGACCTACATATTATAAATATTTTAGTCTGGAACTATACAAAAATGTCTGTTTTCTTGTGGGATTGACATTCCCAATAACTTTCTCCCTCTGAGGTTTGGCTCCTTTGTCATTTCCTTAGAAAGAGAATGAATGGGGAAACACTTCCCTTCAAAATGGCAGCAGAAAGAGATGCTGCCTCCATTCTTCCATTCAACATCTCAGCAACTAAAGCACTCCACTCATCCTAGGCATTGGAACAACTGCTGCACATCCCATATCTTCCCAAGAGGATTTGACCACACAGCTCTCATATTCCAGAAGACTCTCCCAGTCCCCTCACTGTGAAGTATTCAGGGATGGGCAGAAGTAAATTACATATTCTCTTTTTTGGGCTATTTACAATTTCATGTATTCCATCAGGATCTTGGGATGACCTCTACTTTGAACACAAAGGACTTCAGATTTGGCTTCCACCTTGAGTGTTACAGTTCTCTTTTCCATATCCTCTAACCCGTTAGATAGGCTATATTTACCCCATTCCCAACTTCATTAGCCTAACTGAAAACCAATACGAAGGCATTGAGTTTTTGAGTCAGTAACTGTAAACCTCATCACAGTCTTGTTCCACAGCAGCTCTGCACTCATTTGTGTGCTTTTTGATCAGTTGCATGCCAAAATGAATTTTTATAAAATTTGCTAGCTTACATTTTCAAAATCATTGAAAATACTTGAGTAATTAATTTTAATTTGTTTTAAAGGAGAATATATACCACAATCCATTTGATAGTTTTTAAAACCTCATTACTCTCTTACTGAGTTTGCCTATCAGTTAATTGGGCTTTATTTGGGGTGCCAAAGTGCTTTTAAATAGAAGATTCTGTCTAATAAACTACACTTTCTTTCTTTCCTTCTTTCTTTCTTTCCTTCTTTCTTTCTTTCTTTTTTTTTTTTTTTGTTAATGTATTTCCTTTATTAAATAGTCTTGGAAAATTTACAGGATTCAAACATTTTTAGCTATCTCGGTCTTCCTCCAAATTTGATTTTGTGTTTTAAATTTCTTTTTATTTCTTTCTATCCATTATATCCTGTGTCTGTTTCCTCTCTGATTTAACCTGGTAGATGTAAAAGTTATTAACACGGAGAAATGAAAAAGGCAAGTTCCTAAGTTCAGCACCTGACATCCAAATTTATTATTGGATTTGTTATTTATTATTAAAAATGTATTACAGGATTGAATGAGCAGAGCACATAAGCAGGAGTTACCCAAGGGAAGGCATAAGTCATTTTGTGACAGGTTACATGTACCTAATGTAGCTATTCACTTTTTTATTCATGAAAAAAGTGGGCAGATTCTACATTAATTGTCTAGTACCTTGATGGTTTGACTGTTTTTACAATTCAAGGCATCTTCAAACACATTTACCAATTCGTTATGTGGACCTGTGCCATTTTAGAAAGGATTAAAAGGAATCATGGAATGTCAATGCTCATTACAAAGCTGTGTCATATTTCATTGTAAAAAGTAGCTTGAGAGGTGCTTACTAATTTTATTTATTAATTAGGAAACAAAGTCTGTGAGAATGGATGTTGAAAGAGGTTAGCCATGTCCTCCACAACAAGAATGTTAGCATAAAATAACAACCAGTACATAGAATATTATTTTCAATTGCCCTTTATAACATTCAATCCCTTCAGTAAAGCTGTAGTAAATTTATCAATATTATTAACTTACCTTTAAAATGTAGTTCCCTGCTGCCTGAAACTGTGTTAACCAGTAAGTCCACAAGTTAGGTTAAGACAGGAACACATTTCTATGTGGTAATTTGGAATGAAGTTATTCTTTTCAGAAAAATGGAAAGGCACAAATGCACCTTGCCTAGTTTTGTAAATGAATTGTCATCTCTGCATAAGAAGCAGTGTTGCCCAAGATTATCTAATTGCTCAAAGGACAGCAAGTACCTTTAGAAGGAATTTGTATCCAAAGGAAAATATTTGGAAGTGCCTATTTCAATCCATTGACTATAGAGTATCCTTAAGGTAAGTCTGCTCCATAGTCACGCATTTCAGTTAACTGTGTAAAGCTTGATAGGATGAATTCGTTCAAGACATTTCAGAATGATTTTGGTTTGCATTTGGGATTTTTGTAAAAAAAGCATGTATTGCTTTAGTAGCTTTAGATCTGCTTTACACGTAGAGTCAAGACTTCTAATTATCAATATTCGATTTCCAGAAGTAAAATGATCCTAAAATTCTCTTTTTCTTCAGTCTCACCAGTATGATAGTGTATAGCCTTCTCAAAGTACAAAACTACACCATTGTTTAAAGAATCACTATGTCTGATCTGTGCATACTGTAGCTCTGCAACCATTTCAGTAACTTACACTATCAAATCTTTTTTTTTTTCTAATTAAACATCCATTTATGTTGCTGACACTACTTGACTGCATGCAATAATCTTGAGGAGGCGATGCAGTCCCAGTCCAAACTGGGGTTCCATGAGGTGCATCCATAAGTAACATCACATGTTGCGATGATCTATTGGTCACTGCCTTAACTTTGTTTGGCTATCTTCAGTTAGCACAGCAGCTGAAAAACAGAATTACCAGGCTGTGACGTTGAATTGTGTTACTTTGCTTTTGTTTTGGTTTGGTTTTTTTTTTTTTTTAATGAAAGAAAACATCCTTTACCTTTAATTTCTGTCTTTCCATTGCTGGAGAAGATGTAGCACAATAAAATTATGGTATAACACCATTCCATAATGCTTCATAAGGAATATAGCTGTGACACTCAAAAATTGCTTATACCTTATCTGGTTTTACCTTAATCATAGAATTTTAAATAATATATTAATGAAGGCTTTTCATGTTCTTAACTACAAAATTACTAATAACTCTTAAATATATGGTGATAAATGTATTGTGCAACTTGCTGACAACAGTGAGGGAACTCACAAGGAACAATTTTATGTGCATGTTACTGGGAGTACTGGTCTGTGCACGCTTGTGCAGAATTTTATTGTCAAACACTATTAGAGCAAGATTAATGACTCCTGTCTTCTTCCAATGTACCTGAGAAACAAAGAACTCCATGACCCCTCAGGGTGTCCATACTAAAACTATTAGCCTACATTTCTCCTGCCCCTATTGTGCCTGAGTAGTCCAACAGAGTCTATTTACTTCAATCTTTTCAAATTCACCTTTAATGAAAACCCCTACAAGTCTCACTTTACCAGACATTCAATGGGTTTATCACTCTCCTATATTATTTTCCCAAGAGTAATCTTTGTATCACATGTAGTGTTCCATGGTGTCACTAATTACAGCATTTTAGAAATAATCACACAATCATAGAATAGTTTGTGTTGTAAGGGACCTTTAAAGGTCATCTAGTACAATCCCCCTGCAATGAGCAGGGACAGGTTACTCAGATTATATATAGTATATAAATATATATAAAGTATATATATATATAATATGTACTTTATCAATTTTAGTAGCTGTATAATATTTAATAGTAAATATCTTTGTTTTCATTATTATTAGTGATACAATTTTCATCTAACGCCATCACCATTAGGGTTTTGGAAACATGGGCTTTAAAAGGATGAAGTTGGAAAGCAGAAAGAATGAGAGAGAGAGAGAGGTATCAACTAAGTGCTATGCCAAAGAATCCCACTCACTCTTCAGTGCTTCTAAATTTAAAATTAGAAGTGTTTCACTGCACCTGAATTACTTTGGCTCAGATAAGTAATTCCAATAGATCGGCTTTAGTGATAATCTTCTAACTTTAAATTTAGACTTACTGAAATGTCTGGTTCCTTCAGAACGTAATTTTCCAGGCTGAAGAAGTTGTCCTATGGAGCTGCAGGTAGCATTAAGGGGAGAGACAGATTAGCGGTATTATAAAGTAAATTCAGTTACTCAAACCTTGAGTCATTTTTCAAGATTTTGAAATGTTTATATACAAAGTTTCATTTTAGAGAATGTGTCATATCACAGCTATTAATGGCAAGAGTGACTGAAAGTTCAAAAAGCTTTACACAAGCAAAGAGATAACAGAGGCAGGCAAATACAAAATTGCAAGTGAATAGAGGGTAGCAAACAAACTCATGATCAAGGCATAGGATGAGCCACAAAGCAGAAAAACTCATAAAGAAATAAATTTAAAAAGATATTTAAACATCCACCTACTTGAGATGAAAATTAGGAATGTGATATGAAACGCTGGAAAGGTATCACATTTTATGCTTTGCAGGCACATCATAAACTTTGGGGTTATAGATAAAAGATGCTGAGTTCTGCCAAAAGTTGAGTCCCTTTCAACTCTTTGAAAAGAATCAGATTAATTCTAAGATTTTTCAAAAGAAACTAAGGGACTTAAAGGCCTAAGGGTGGATTTACTTCACCTAACTTTGACTTAAATCTCATTCTAGGTAGGCTTTAGGCTTGGTAATCTCCTTAACTAAGTTAGCCATCTGAAAGCTGCAGCCTAGTCTACACGAGTAATTTAACTTCCTTCCATAGCCAATGCAGATAGACATGTTCCTCCAGAAATGTTATATTGGATACTTCTTATTTTATGATAATGTGAGTCATACTCTTCCTCTGTGAATCATCCATGTCTTTCTCAGTGGTAACATTTTATACTCTTTCTTCAGAAATGCAAATGTTTACATAAGGTACAGTGCAGAAGAAAAGAAACCAAAGGATCTGTGAGTCTTTATTGAATTCAATACATCCTATTGTCAGTCCTTTCATCACCAGAAAAGGATTGGGTATTTGTGTTATATAAATGTATGTCCTTGTTTGCAAAGAATTCTCTTGAACCCCAACTGCCTAGGAAAAAACAACATTTCATGCTTGAAGGCTTCTTGTTTTGGAGCAACCCTCTTCCATTGGCAAATGAAATATCAGTTCATTAAATATGATGTCTAGTTATATTCATCTTATGTATCACTTCTACTCCATTTGTCTGTCAGTTTTGCGTAAACTGAAGTCCTAGATAATGTAAAACCAGAATACATTCCCACATTTTTCCTCAGGGGTCATGGAATGCCAAAAAGTATTAGCATACCTAGTTGACATCTTAAGACACCCCAGGATACTACAGTACCCTCGTCTGAAAAAGAGTAAGAGTATTTAAGTAAACAAATGCATAGAGATATGAAACAACAACAAAAAAGAAAGAGAAGAAAAATAATGGTGGGAGGAGAAGCAAGACAGAACGATTATTACAAATGCACTAAACTCTGTGGGAGGAGCTGTACTTCAACCAGTAGCAAAGCAAAAAAAAAAAACAAACCCAACCAACAAACAGTTTTCATTCCTTTTCAAACAATGAGTGCAGCCCTCTCTGCTGTAACACTTAAAAAGGGTGTGAAATGAGACATCTTTAAAGATAATTACAGGGGCTATAATGATCTTAGCCTGATAACACATTCACAATCAACATGCAAGACAGATTTAAAAGAACTAGGTTAGAGTTTCCCAGACTGTTGGGTATGTGCCCATTTCTGGACATAAAAGATATTCAGGGCTGAGAGAGAGTGCTGAAGAGGGAACGAGAGCCGGGAAAGTCAGTGTAACATTGCTGACAGGCAATTGCAGAAGTGGGACATTAAGAGCTGAATGTGTTTGGGTGGGGGAGTAGGGAAAATCAGCATATTTTTCAGTGACTCACATCGACAATTAGTACTCTTCAAGAAAGTGTAGGCCAAGTTCCTAACATCTAAGTTAGATCCAAATAACTAGACACTTGTGAAAATTTTGCCTTAGTTGTCTTAGTGTTTGGTTTTGTCTGATTGTTTGGGTTTTTTAATTAGCATGTAAGTATTTCCACAAAATGAGCTGAAACAAGCACAGCCTATGCTGAGCTCACCATGAAAAAAAAAGGTGTTGATTCAACCCACACACCAGAAATGATAGAAGTCAGTCAGTGAAAGAAAAAAAAAAGAAAAAAAAAGAAAAAAAGAAGAAGAAAAAGAAACCACATGGAAAGATTCAGGCAATTGTATGTAAAAACAACTTGAAGGAAGGTGCAAAATGGAAATTCACAGAACATCTGAGTGGAAGGCTGCCTAGTCCAAATTAGTCCTGCTTCACAGCAGACTTCTAGCTGAAGTGTCTGTGCTAGGAATACAAATGTTTAGGGCTCCCTCTGTAGTCAATAAGGACAGAAAGAAAAAAAATGCATACAGCATGATGCAGTCGATCACAGAGCCAACCTGTCCTCTGGAGAGTCTCCAGGCACTGGCGCTCACCCCACCCTACTCAAGTTCAGATCAACTGGAAGAGTGATTTTTCTTCCTCAGTGTCAGACATGTGTCTTGGGATGAAGTGAATCGCCTTCTGGGAATGCCTTTTTCCCTCCATTAACAAGAAAGGCAGATGATTTGGCCTAGTTTGGGCGTTGTCAATGACCTCTTAAACATCTACGTTGGCACTCCTAATGCATATATGTTTCAGCAACTGAATTTACACGGGATGAGCTTTGGCTCTATAGTTCCGATCCTGTGCTGCTAAAGTCAGAAGTTGTTGTTCTACTGGGTTAGCTAGGTGTGTGAATGAGACAGAGATGTTTAATTCAGTCAGCGTTAATGTAATTGTATTTCAAAAAGTACATTATAAAAAAGAACAAAACCAAAGAAACTCAAACCAGTCCAAAACTCATAGTAATAACAATCTGATAGGAAAGATGAAACAATGTGATCTTCCCACTAGATCAGCTGATCTACCAGGTCAAAACCTAAGTGTGTATTGATGAAAATCAGAAAGCAACAATCAAGGAAAGTTAAATAGTTCCGTATGTATTGTATCTTAGTTCCATTGTATCTTCTCAGATTCAACTTTGCAGATTAATCTGAAAAGGTTCTGCAATATTTCTGGTTTTTTCCATAAGCTTTTAACAGTCCAGCTCTTGTTGCCAGACAAAATCAGAAGGTGAATAGATGCATTTAAATGAAAATTAATAGCCTACTTACAGGCGGAAAAGGTGAAATCAAAGAAATCGGACTTAACTGGTTTAAGTTTGCTTTCAGGATTTAGTCTGATACTTATTTTACTGTAAACCATTGCATTTGATTGAAGCTGTTTCATATTTTGTTGAAATGGGGTGGGGGGAAATAGATAATCTCCAGAGGTCTTTTCCAGCCTCAACCATTGTATGTTTATGTGATTCTGCAAAGACTATTTGACCATGTTTAGAAAATTTATGTTCCTATAGTTTTTCAGGTTATTTTTATAAGCTACTGTACTCAGTTGTAAATTACTTTTCTATTGTTCATGTGATTTACAAAATGAGAATGACTAAAAAGGGTGTGATTAAATCATGATTGCTCATCACCCAGAAAAGAATGATGGATGACAAATTATTAAAACATTTTTTATACCTGCAGCTAAAAGGTAGCTTAATTACTTTTTATAGTTCACTACTTAACCCATAGATTAGAGCATTACCTTTAGAGGTATTCTGCAACTGTTTGCTGTGACCTGTTGTATTACCGGAAGTCAGTGGTCTTGCTTCAAGAAGGCTGCCAAAGAAACACACAGACGTTTTTCAGGTAAATAACTGATTAGTTGTCACATCTCTGTCACTGATTAAACCTTGTCTCCAGTATGTACTTTTATGTTTGCTTTATGTCTGTAGAAAAAACACCATGGAAAACACATAAATCGCTACAAGCTATATGCCTTAGACAAGTGTTTCTAAGCAATTAATGAGAAATGGGAAATACAATTATGTCCTATTTTTTTTCAAAGGTCTTCAGTGACACCTGAAGACTTCATAAAACCAAAGGTGCACAGGCGTAAACAACAGTTTTGATTTCCAAATGCTCAGACAGACAGAATCTTTTGCATGAATCTGGATTTCTCAGTTCTGTTGCACATCCTATACCTACTTTAGTTCTGCTTTCATACCATTTTGAGTTTAGTATGTGGAACAGCATAACAATATATCATACCCTAACGGTTAAAAGTACTCCTTCTCTCCAAGCAGCTCTGTAAAACTAAATGACCCTGTTGAGCTGTGTCCACTCCTTTGCATAACATTTAGCAGTAAAGGGGAAACAGAGTTGAAAAGAGAGACTTGCTTTTAAGATTTATAACAGTAACAAGCTCCTCTGGAGGAGCAGTTACTGAAGTTATGAAAATATGTCATAGATATCATTAACTGTCAATGACTTCATCCTGAAGCTATTAGCTAGTAAGTTTGTAATAGTAATAACACTTTTGTCAGAACCCATACTTAATTAAACATATAAACCCCAGTTCAGTTCTCTTAAATTAAACTATATGTCACTATAATTTAAAATATATGATGTTCTTGATAAGTGTTCTTAGGCTGAAACTGTTCATCGCCTTTCCTTGTGAGCTTTTCTTCCCAGCAACTTGGTATGATTTTATTGTATTCTGGTATTTGAGAAGGATTGGTTTTGCTTTTCATAATTTAAACCACTCTAAGACAGACTGACATTGCTAGTTAAAAGAAAACTGACATTTCTTCATTAATCAAATAATGATGGATGGAAATACACTGAATGTTCATTATTTCACCAAGAGCAAAGTCATGTCCTAATGGACATGAAATTACCATGGTGGTCAATGACTGATTTTAGTGTCATTGGTGTCTTATAATTAAATCTCCAAAATGAGAATTAAGACATATCTCTAAGCTCTTAATTAACCCAATGATGGAAGTTGTAATGATTTGAGTTTGTATCTGTGCATAACTTATGCATTGTGCATAATAGTGACAATTGTCTCTTTGCAGCTATGTCAGACAACTTGCTTTATTTTGGAAGTATTACTTAGCTATTTTTCTGTTCTTTCTTTCACACCAAATTCAACACCTGGGTTCAACCTTGATGATCCTCCATCCTTATAGAAACTCCAGAAAAATGTCGTCTTCTTTCCTTTTTAAGGATTGTTCCTGCTCCATTTGATGTCATGGCAGACTGGAACCCAAGTGGATACATACGCCCAGTACGGTTCTTTGTTCTTTGTAACACCTAAATTTAGTGGACCTGATGATAGTCACCTGAAGGTCTTCAGAAATATTTATAAGAAATACATCTTTAGGATGCTTTAGGAGGATCTCATAGAATGAGATTGCTAATATATAGATAAAGCATTAAAATAGTGCCCAGGCACTACATCTCAAACAGTATCCTTTAGATGAAATCTCACAATATAGTTACAGCAAAGTCACGCATTGTTACTGAATTTAGTAGCTGGGTGCTTTGTAAAGCTTTCTGCATATGTAGAGTCAAAGAGCAAGCCAGCTAAAACCCACTTCTTTCCACTGTTCTTATTCCTGCCAATGAATTTAACAAAGAGAGAAAATCAAATGCTGCTATATAAAATAGCTTACAAGTGACAAATCAGTAGTAGGAAAATGAAAAGATAGAAGTGACATTCAATTCCACTAACGTAACCTAATGACAAGGTAAAGAACTCATTTGCTATGTTTGAAACAGATGTGTAAATGATGTTGAAAATGCATCAGAGTTATCTAGTTCATCTGTGGTGAAGAAATCATCTTCCAAATTGCCCCTAGAAAAGAGAGTATATAAATACAAGGAGACAATAAGCTCTCTTACTTGTTTGGGATGCTGAAAAAGAATAACGATTAGTTAAAAGAAGGATGAGGTCAGTGACAGAAGTACTGTGTGGGGAGGGGGGAAGGGGAAGTAGATTTATGATGATGGAATCAAAGTCGATTATAGTCTGAAGGTTAAAGACAAGAAGCGCTAATGATGAGAAGTGAAGGGATACGACATCATGATAAAGGCCATCTGAAAACCTGAGACCGTCTCTGCTGGCTTTTTACTGAAAAGATCACATACAACTGAAAATACCTTTTAATCTATATTTTTAATAGTGTAACCATGAGGTGTAATTGAACAAGATTAAGTGTGACAGAAGTACCTAATACTAAAATCTTAGTAAGAAAATAAAAACTATGGTTTAACAGCATCTAAATAATTTGGTTAGAAAACAGATCTATAAAAACAACTGCCAGGTCATGCTTTCTAAATGAACGAAAGAAATAATTATGCTGGTTCCATAGTTATTTTTGAACAATGATGCCAGCTTATGTGAGTTTAAAGTCTTGCAGTGTTATTACTGGGGCTGTACAGCAGAGATAGTAAAGTAAAAAAAAATGATGCACCCATTCGCAGCACGTGAATTAGAACACAACAGTGAAGGAGGATAAAATGATCATTTTCCTCTGTGATACTAAACCCAAATACTTTTATAAGCAAAGTAATACATTCTTTTAGCAATGTCTTCCTTCATATTTCTCTAGTACATGCTAGAGAGCTCAGTATTCACAACATTGTTTACCTTTTATCTCTGCTACTCCAGTATAGTTTATAGTCATCTATCACTGACCATTTCACTCCAGAGTAAAAGGATTGCAATTTACTGGATATTTGTACTATGAATTTGTCCAACTGTCTTCCACCTAGTCTTAGGCTATAAAGAACTAAAGTTGGACTAATGACTACTGTGCAGTGAATGCAGTTCAAACCAGTTTTGGTGTATATTAAGAGTGAACTGGCAAAGAAGGCAAAAAGGGTTTGTGTTTCCAGAGGAAACATTTTCAACAGTCATGAAGTTTTGGGATGATGGACAAATAAGAAAGCCGAGCATCTGAGGCATGTTGGGAATGATTGCTTCCATGGTGAATAATTTGATCTGCCAGAGGACCTGGTGGTGTTTTCTTTTGAAGAGGTCCTATCCAGATGACGGTAAGCACTGCTGTGAAGAAAAGGATATCTATAAATTGTGTATAGAAGCAGAAGAGTATATTGAGCTAAGCTTATCAAAGCAACAGGCCTTAAAGTGTGTAAAGGGGTTTGAGTTCTTCTACTATCCTCTCTTCGGAAAAAAAGTAAGTCACTGAAATATGGAAAAAAAGAAAAAGGCATTTTGGTTCTAAACTAACACAAAGAGATTGCAGGATAACCTGTCATGGTTTAAGACCAAATCGCTAATGTGGAAATTAAATGGACTTTGATATCAAAACTGTTTAATCACGGTTATATGCACTGGATTAAGTATTACAAAATCTCCCTATCTTGCTGCTGTGGAGATGGCAAGGTCTGGAAGAAAGGTTGGGTGGGTCTGCTCAGCAGTCCCAGCTGTGCAGTACACCATCCTGGACCCAGGCCCTAAGGTTCCCTGGAAGTCACTTTGGTGCTCTCTTCTTTTTCTTCTTCTCTCTTCTTCTTCTTTGGATCTCCCTCAGGATTCTCTCTCAGGTGTTCCTGGAGTCTCTCATATATCCATGCAGTTTCTCTCATCTTACTCCTGCAGTCTTACCATCCGCATATCTCCAAGAGTATCCTTCAGAGCACCTGCTCTGTGTGTCTTCCCAAAAGCCTCTCCCCATCTGTGTGCCCGGGAGTATCTCTTGCATGTATCTTCCCCAAAAGCCTCTCCCTATGAGTCTTTTCTAAGAACTCTCCCACGTGTCCTCCCATGAGCCTCTCACCTTGAGACTCCTCCAGGAGCCTCTCTTCATGTCTGCCTGAGCACCTTTTCCCGTATCTCTCCCCCAAGAGTATCTCACCCACCTCTCTTTCTCATAGCAGCTGCAGATCTCGTTTAAACATGTGTGAGTTGGAGCTCCTTGGGCTTCTCTGCCTGGCTGCACAACCAGCCTTCTCCACACACACCACCTCCACCCTTCAAACCTGCCAGCTATTCCCAGTATAGACCTAGATGATAAAACCACCAAAACACCACACAGAGGTGGAGACTGCTAGCACAAAAGAGGAAACCTGCAGTATGGCTGACCATAATCTTGAGCCACAATGCAGCACCAGTAAGGGAAGGAAGGTAGTGTGATATACCGAGTGACCTCAGTATCCAGGGCTAAATGAAGTCATATGGATCTCAAGGGGTGGCATGAGTGTCTGTACAGTGCAGCGGGGTACCGTTGTTGTGTGACATGCAACATACACTGTTACTCTGCATTAACTGACTTATCTTTTGGAAGCACAAACTCCTTATACCTACACTCTGCCAGCTGACTCTTCACGTACACCAAAACTGGTTTGAACTGCATTTATTGCATAGTATTCGTTAGCTCTATGTATTACTAACACAGAATAGTGTCTACTTTGAAATGAATCCAGCAAATCAATTCAGCCTGTTTTGTCCATGTAATATCTGTAAGCAGACCAGCAATATTGAAATGGAATTTGATTTCTGTTTTTATGATTACTAGTTTTAGATAGAGTCTTTTACTGCATGGATCAGTATTCACGTTCGACATTCATTCCCTAGCATAGGTCAGATAAAATTTTACATCATTGTTTGTGTTTGCATGAGCATGGAAGCCATTCTGTAACAAATCCCTCCGTGTGCCAATCAGTTTGTGAAAATACTTGTGACTTTGAAATTTGCTTGTGTGTGTGATCCTGCCTACTAAATTTGATTGCCTGAAGATATTCAAGTTAGTTAAGAGACGCAAACATGGGTAAAGCAAAATCATCTACAAATGTGAATATTCATGCAATCTGAGTATTCTCCCCCTGTAATTACAATTTCCCAAAAAATGTTTATTGCGTTTCAAGATTTTTTTTTTTTTTGAGGGAGAGAAAGATGGAGAGAAAGCTGGATAGGCATCTTTTTTTTTTTTTCATATGTCTAGTCACTAATCATATCCCTTCCCCCGCCCTGCCACCGGCAATGCACGTCTGACTTCAGTAGGAGATGTTGGTTCCTCAGTAAATTTTGCAAATCAGTTTACTTAATTAAACTTCTAAAAATAGGCTATTTGGGTGGAATTCAATCTGAGATTAAGACATCTACATTTAGGGGTTGATTCTATTGCCTAAACACAGATGTCTATGCCATTTCAAACATCAGACATATCCTGTCTATCCTCTAATGGGTACTTCAGAAGGGCATGAATCTCCCATAGGTCCTGTGTCATATCTGTCAGCCCTGTGCAGATGTCTTGGATAGTCTAGGGCTTTTGAAATTGCAGTAGAAACCTACGTTTAGACCAATGAAATAAGCCTTATGGCAGAACACTAGACTTTGAATATTTTTAGTAGCTCTCCAAGTGAGATTCAGTTATCTAAACAAAGGCACCCTGTGCCATTTGAAATGTCTTAGGATATTCAAAACATCTGCAGAGAGTTGACAGATATGACAAAGGAAGAGAGAAGCTCTCCATATTTCAGAGTGGCATCTAAAGACTAACTAGGACACACTGCAATGCCAGTGAATCCTGTTCCATTAGCTCTAATTGAATTTTAGAGACCAATCTCCCATTTAGGGGCCTATGCAGAGGCAACTAAATTTGGTGAATCCAAATTAAAACTGAATCGTCCTCCTTTTTCTCTACAGTACTTGTATTAAATACCTCAAACTTTCAATTCTTTATTTCTGTTCTGTAAATGCTAAAAATATGTCTAGTCTGAACTTTTGAAATGTTTACACCATCTTACATCCACAGAAAAGAAAAATGCTCTAAACCAATGCATATATTCCTGTTGAATCTAATCTTTCTTTGTGTATGGAGTAAAGAGTTCATACTGTTGTACAGCATACCAAGATGTTAGTATGTACTTAAGTTCATATTCAGATATCTCTCAGCAATTTTCTACAATTTTTCGAGGCTGTATGTTTTGACCTCTTTCAGTGGCAGTCTGAAGTTTCTTCCATCTGGCCAGTCCATGATCACTTCCAGGATTCCTGAGCAGTTGGGGCTGCCCGTTCAAGGCCATTGCATGATCAGTGGAACTGCATGTAGCATCGGTTGCATGTTGCGTAGAGGGCACCCTCCCTTTGAACATCCAGCCCAGCAAGGGCGTTCAAGATTCCAAGAGGAGTTGTGCTTCAGTACCAACTGCCTCTGAAGTGGCTCAGCCACCTTCATATGCTGCTAACAATTCTTTTTCTGTTGGAATGTAGTGGGCTTCAAGTCCTCTACATCTCCTTCTCTAAAACCCTAGAAGTCAACCTCAAGACTCTTCATGTGCTTTCTGCCAGAGGCTCCAGGTGGGGCTGTAATCCTTGGTTGCAGTGTAAATCGCGTTTCTCACATCTTGTCCTGTGCACATCATTGACCAAAATGCTACTGCATTAGTGATCTCCCGTTTAATTTGTTCAAAGGTTTGCTGCTGCTCAGGGCCCCTTTCAAAACCCGTCTTCTCCCAGGTCACTCAATAGAGGGGGCTTACAATGAAACTGTAACCTGGAATATGTATTTTCCAAAAACCCACATTGTCTAAGAAAGCTTCTGTTTCTATTTTGTTAGCTGGTGGAGACATAGCTGTTATGTTATTTATTACATCCAATAGAATATGATGACACTCATCTTGCCATTTTATTTCTAAAACATGGATCTCTTGTGCAGATGTTTTGACCTTTATTTTATGAGAAAACTAGTTTTCAGAAGAATCTTTATTATTCTCTTCCCTTTGTCAAACACTTCTTCTGCTGTGTTGCCCAACACGATGATGTCATCAATATATTGCAGGTGTTCAGGAGTTTACCCTGTTCCAGTACAGTCTGTAGCAGTCCATGACAAATGGTAGTGCTATGTTTCCACCCATGGGTTCAGCCTCGAGTGTGCTGGACAGTCCTCCAAGTGAAAGTAAACTATGGGCTGCACTCTGCTGTCAAAGGGATAGAGCAAAATGCGTGAGCTGTATCAATTCTGATATACCACTTAGCTGCCTTTGACTCCAGTTTGTACTGGAGTTCTAGCATGTCCAGCATTGCAGCACTCAGTGGTGTCACGACTGCCTTCTGGCCATGATAGTCCACTCCTAGGCTCCATGGTATGTTAAATTTTCACACTGGCCATTATGGGCCTATTAAATGGTGAGTGAGTCTTGTTGATCATTCCTTGGCTCTCCAGTTGCCAAAACAGTTTATTAATGGAAATGTGGACTCTCAGTTGGTGCGGTATTGTCACCTGTACACTGTCACGGTAGCTATTGACTCCTGCTATTCCTCAACACACAGCAACCACAAGTGTGGCCAGTTCAACCTTGTAGCACAGTTTATGACTTTTGTCAGCTTCTCTCTCCCTTATTTGTTTCGGCCAGACACTTTGTAAATCCATATTTTTTCATGTTTGGATCAGGTAGCTAAACCTCACGCTAGGGTCTATGGGGTTGCAATTCATAACATCGTTCCTAAAAAAAGAGTCCAACACTGAGGGGTCAAGTAGTTATCTCACTAGCTTTCACATTAAGTAATCACGTTTGCTCTCATTGTCTTCAGTGAGAATAATTCATTATTTACAAATACAAATAAAAGCCCTGTTTTGGTATATTTTGGTGCACTGCCCACCAGAGAGCTAAGCAGCCCAGGATGGCTCAGTGCAGCCTGATCAAACCAGGAAGTTCAGCACAGTGTTTTGCAGAAAGAGGGCCTCAGCCCAGGAAGCAGCAG
>VZSC01005890.1:98445-122188 GCA_013398225.1 Steatornis caripensis | reverse complement strand
TCACTAATCATATCCCTTCCCCCGCCCTGCCACCGGCAATGCACGTCTGACTTCAGTAGGAGATGTTGGTTCCTCAGTAAATTTTGCAAATCAGTTTACTTAATTAAACTTCTAAAAATAGGCTATTTGGGTGGAATTCAANTCACTTTGGTGCTCTCTTCTTTTTCTTCTTCTCTCTTCTTCTTCTTTGGATCTCCCTCAGGATTCTCTCTCAGGTGTTCCTGGAGTCTCTCATATATCCATGCAGTTTCTCTCATCTTACTCCTGCAGTCTTACCATCCGCATATCTCCAAGAGTATCCTTCAGAGCACCTGCTCTGTGTGTCTTCCCAAAAGCCTCTCCCCATCTGTGTGCCCGGGAGTATCTCTTGCATGTATCTTCCCCAAAAGCCTCTCCCTATGAGTCTTTTCTAAGAACTCTCCCACGTGTCCTCCCATGAGCCTCTCACCTTGAGACTCCTCCAGGAGCCTCTCTTCATGTCTGCCTGAGCACCTTTTCCCGTATCTCTCCCCCAAGAGTATCTCACCCACCTCTCTTTCTCATAGCAGCTGCAGATCTCGTTTAAACATGTGTGAGTTGGAGCTCCTTGGGCTTCTCTGCCTGGCTGCACAACCAGCCTTCTCCACACACACCACCTCCACCCTTCAAACCTGCCAGCTATTCCCAGTATAGACCTAGATGATAAAACCACCAAAACACCACACAGAGGTGGAGACTGCTAGCACAAAAGAGGAAACCTGCAGTATGGCTGACCATAATCTTGAGCCACAATGCAGCACCAGTAAGGGAAGGAAGGTAGTGTGATATACCGAGTGACCTCAGTATCCAGGGCTAAATGAAGTCATATGGATCTCAAGGGGTGGCATGAGTGTCTGTACAGTGCAGCGGGGTACCGTTGTTGTGTGACATACAACATACACTGTTACTCTGCATTAACTGACTTATCTTTTGGAAGCACAAACTCCTTATACCTACACTCTGCCAGCTGACTCTTCATGTACACCAAAACTGGTTTGAACTGCATTTATTGCATAGTATTCGTTAGCTCTATGTATTACTAACACAGAATAGTGTCTACTTTGAAATGAATCCAGCAAATCAATTCAGCCTGTTTTGTCCATGTAATATCTGTAAGCAGACCAGCAATATTGAAATGGAATTTGATTTCTGTTTTTATGATTACTAGTTTTAGATAGAGTCTTTTACTGCATGGATCAGTATTCACGTTCGACATTCATTCCCTAGCATAGGTCAGATAAAATTTTACATCATTGTTTGTGTTTGGATGAGCATGGAAGCCATTCTGTAACAAATCCCTCCGTGTGCCAATCAGTTTGTGAAAATACTTGTGACTTTGAAATTTGCTTGTGTGTGTGATCCTGCCTACTAAATTTGATTGCCTGAAGATATTCAAGTTAGTTAAGAGACGCAAACATGGGTAAAGCAAAATCATCTACAAATGTGAATATTCATGCAATCTGAGTATTCTCCCCCTGTAATTACAATTTCCCAAAAAATGTTTATTGCGTTTCAAGATTTTTTTTTTTTTTGAGGGAGAGAAAGATGGAGAGAAAGCTGGATAGGCATCTTTTTTTTTTTTCATATGTCTATTCACTAATCATATCCCTTCCCCCGCCCTGCCACCGGCAATGCACGTCTGACTTCAGTAGGAGATGTTGGTTCCTCAGTAAATTTTGCAAATCAGTTTACTTAATTAAACTTCTAAAAATAGGCTATTTGGGTGGAATTCAATCTGAGATTAAGACATCTACATTTAGGGGTTGATTCTATTGCCTAAACACAGATGTCTATGCCATTTCAAACATCAGACATATCCTGTCTATCCTCTAATGGGTACTTCAGAAGGGCATGAATCTCCCATAGGTCCTGTGTCATATCTGTCAGCCCTGTGCAGATGTCTTGGATAGTCTAGGGCTTTTGAAATTGCAGTAGAAACCTACGTTTAGACCAATGAAATAAGCCTTATGGCAGAACACTAGACTTCGAATATTTTTAGTAGCTCTCCAAGTGAGATTCAGTTATCTAAACAAAGGCACCCTGTGCCATTTGAAATGTCTTAGGATATTCAAAACATCTGCAGAGAGTTGACAGATATGACAAAGGAAGAGAGAAGCTCTCCATATTTCAGAGTGGCATCTAAAGACTAACTAGGACACACTGCAATGCCAGTGAATCCTGTTCCATTAGCTCTAATTGAATTTTAGAGACCAATCTCCCATTTAGGGGCCTATGCAGAGGCAACTAAATTTGGTGAATCCAAATTAAAACTGAATCGTCCTCCTTTTTCTCTACAGTACTTGTATTAAATACCTCAAACTTTCAATTCTTTATTTCTGTTCTGTAAATGCTAAAAATATGTCTAGTCTGAACTTTTGAAATGTTTACACCATCTTACATCCACAGAAAAGAAAAATGCTCTAAACCAATGCATATATTCCTGTTGAATCTAATCTTTCTTTGTGTATGGAGTAAAGAGTTCATACTGTTGTACAGCATACCAAGATGTTAGTATGTACTTAAGTTCATATTCAGATATCTCTCAGCAATTTTCTACAATTTTTCGAGGCTGTATGTTTTGACCTCTTTCAGTGGCAGTCTGAAGTTTCTTCCATCTGGCCAGTCCATGATCACTTCCAGGATTCCTGAGCAGTTGGGGCTGCCCGTTCAAGGCCATTGCATGATCAGTGGAACTGCATGTAGCATCGGTTGCATGTTGCGTAGAGGGCACCCTCCCTTTGAACATCCAGCCCAGCAAGGGCGTTCAAGATTCCAAGAGGAGTTGTGCTTCAGTACCAACTGCCTCTGAAGTGGCTCAGCCACCTTCATATGCTGCTAACAATTCTTTTTCTGTTGGAATGTAGTGGGCTTCAAGTCCTCTACATCTCCTTCTCTAAAACCCTAGAAGTCAACCTCAAGACTCTTCATGTGCTTTCTGCCAGAGGCTCCAGGTGGGGCTGTAATCCTTGGTTGCAGTGTAAATCGCGTTTCTCACATCTTGTCCTGTGCACATCATTGACCAAAATGCTACTGCATTAGTGATCTCCCGTTTAATTTGTTCAAAGGTTTGCTGCTGCTCAGGGCCCCTTTCAAAACCCGTCTTCTCCCAGGTCACTCAATAGAGGGGGCTTACAATGAAACTGTAACCTGGAATATGTATTTTCCAAAAACCCACATTGTCTAAGAAAGCTTCTGTTTCTATTTTGTTAGCTGGTGGAGACATAGCTGTTATGTTATTTATTACATCCAATAGAATATGATGACACTCATCTTGCCATTTTATTTCTAAAACATGGATCTCTTGTGCAGATGTTTTGACCTTTATTTTATGAGAAAACTAGTTTTCAGAAGAATCTTTATTATTCTCTTCCCTTTGTCAAACACTTCTTCTGCTGTGTTGCCCAACACGATGATGTCATCAATATATTGCAGGTGTTCAGGAGTTTACCCTGTTCCAGTACAGTCTGTAGCAGTCCATGACAAATGGTAGTGCTATGTTTCCACCCATGGGTTCAGCCTCGAGTGTGCTGGACAGTCCTCCAAGTGAAAGTAAACTATGGGCTGCACTCTGCTGTCAAAGGGATAGAGCAAAATGCGTGAGCTGTATCAATTCTGATATACCACTTAGCTGCCTTTGACTCCAGTTTGTACTGGAGTTCTAGCATGTCCAGCATTGCAGCACTCAGTGGTGTCACGACTGCCTTCTGGCCATGATAGTCCACTCCTAGGCTCCATGGTATGTTAAATTTTCACACTGGCCATTATGGGCCTATTAAATGGTGAGTGAGTCTTGTTGATCATTCCTTGGCTCTCCAGTTGCCAAAACAGTTTATTAATGGAAATGTGGACTCTCAGTTGGTGCGGTATTGTCACCTGTACACTGTCACGGTAGCTATTGACTCCTGCTATTCCTCAACACACAGCAACCACAAGTGTGGCCAGTTCAACCTTGTAGCACAGTTTATGACTTTTGTCAGCTTCTCTCTCCCTTATTTGTTTCGGCCAGACACTTTGTAAATCCATATTTTTTCATGTTTGGATCAGGTAGCTAAACCTCACGCTAGGGTCTATGGGGTTGCAATTCATAACATCGTTCCTAAAAAAAGAGTCCAACACTGAGGGGTCAAGTAGTTATCTCACTAGCTTTCACATTAAGTAATCACGTTTGCTCTCATTGTCTTCAGTGAGAATAATTCATTATTTACAAATACAAATAAAAGCCCTGTTTTGGTATATTTTGGTGCACTGCCCACCAGAGAGCTAAGCAGCCCAGGATGGCTCAGTGCAGCCTGATCAAACCAGGAAGTTCAGCACAGTGTTTTGCAGAAAGAGGGCCTCAGCCCAGGAAGCAGCAGTGCCCCAGCTGACTTGGCAGCTCTGCCCTAGGGAGTATTTTTTGCCTGCAAACTTGTCTTTCTAGCAAGGGACAGCAAGAGATGTTGCTACTCAGGTTTTGGAAATGCATACATTTCCAGGGGCTCCTGTTGAGCCCTACTGGCTGACAAAGAGACACTGCACATCTCTGTACACTTGAGAAGGGGCCAAAGCCATACCGTAGTCACTGTAAGTAAGAGTTCCCTCTTCTGTGCTAGGAACAATTGCTTTTACATTGCACTTCTCAAAGAAAGGGCAGCAAAATGCCTGCCTTTATAGTCTTATGGTCACTTTCTGACTCTGTTGTTGTAGGTGCCTATTTAATTTTAGCACTTGGATTTCCTTTATGAGCTCTGACTCCTGGGGCACCAGGTGCACAATGCAGGCAAGGCAAAGAGAGGAGAGGCACCTGCGTCCTGCTGCTTTGGCCACTAAATACCACTCACACCACTGAGCCAGAGCAATAAAGAACACGGGGTACCATCCCACTAGCCACCAGGACAGAGAATTCCCTCAGCTGTCACTGCTGCTGCCACTTCGGGGAAGTCCTGCACCACTCTCGGACCTATATTACCAAAGCAGTAATCCTTGGAGTGAAGCACCGTTCCCATCTGCAGAATTGAATGTGATGATAAATACAAAAAAAGAGCTTCTGATCATATTTCACTTTCAGATAAATTATGACTAGTCTAGGTGAGACCCACTAATGGCCAAAACCTGAATAGATCCATTCTACAACCCCATATTGTTGTCTTTTAAAAACATTTGGTATATAGTTTATATGTTTTTGTATATACTTTAAAGTATCACCTGCAAATGTAGGGTCTTAGCTCCCGTCTGTCCCCTTAAACAAAGCAGATACAATGCTAGGAGTTCTGGCTTTGTGGTTTTACAACATAGAAAGCAGTAATTTTGCATTTCTTTGAGTAAATTTTTACTAATATCACTTTATTGCACAAGGCCAGTCTTAGAGCAACTTTTCAGCTCCATTAAATGACCAGAAAATATAATATTCACAAAATGTCCGTTGAGTTTGTTTAGTCCATGACTTTGTGCTCCATCTGTTATGGTAGTCAGTCCAGACAGGTCAAGTGGTGTGCTCTGTGGCATTATTGGGCACTGAAAACAGATCAGGTCTGGTCACGGCTCCTCTGCACTGCCTCTTGTGAGGATTGTCCTTAATGGTCAAGGAGCTTCCTGCTATAATACTTCCTATAACACGTGATTTAAATAATGGGTTACAACAATTTAAAGTTATATCTATTATAATATCCACCACTGGACCCTTTGGACCAGGACACAGTTTTTAACATTGCAATTAATTCCCCCCCTTGTTTCTAGCTTGGTTAGCAGCAAGAGGTTCCTGCTATAATAACTTTGACACATGGCAACTGCAGCTGCAGTGACAAATATCATATAATACTGGCATCACACAGCAATGGCATCATACAATCCAAATCATGGGTTATTTTCACCCAAGATTAAATCTCCTTGAGGTCACATTGAATTTCCCCATCCTTCCACATTACCCATCAAGTACAATCAGGTCCTGGAGCAAAAGCAATCCCATGTATGTGTTTGCCTTTTCCCAAGGAAGGAATAACTCAGGCTGTCTTTCCCAGCTATTTCCTTATGCGTACTGTGGGAAAGTTGCCTCCTGTTATAGTACGTAATGGTTTTGATTGGGCAGGGCCAGGTCAACCTGCAGATCATCTAGTGTTACTAGCCAAACAGTTTTCGGTAAATTTGTATCTCAATGCTTGAATGTCCCAGCACCCAATGCTCTCAGTTTGGTTTTGTTTTTTCTTTTTTTAAAAAACTGCAGTCCATTTTGTCATTTAATTTTCACAGAGGCTGGTGCATGGTAGGGAATGTGACACACCTAGTCAGTGCTATGCTACTTGGCCCAGGTGTCTATGAAGTTGTTTCAAAAATTAGTCCTGTTGTCTGATTCAATTCTTTCTGGAGTGCTGTGTCAGCATAAAACTTGGATTTCAAGGCCCAGGATAATATTTCAGGCATTGGTATGTTTCCAACAATTCAGTAGTCGTTTCCACCATTGTAAGCATGTGATGCTTGTCATGACAGTTTTGTGGTGGTGTGATATAATCAGTCAGGCTTCCCCACATTGATATTTCAGCCATCGTCCTCTATACCAAAGCAATTTTAGGTACTTGGTTTGTTTGATTATGGCACATGTTTTCCATTGGATAACCGGTGCAATAGCGTCAACAGTCAAGTTCACCCTTTGATCACAAGCCCATCTGTATTTTGCATCTCATTCTAGGTGTCCTGATGTGTCATGTCCCCATCAATCTATAAGTAGTTCATCCTTATGTTTCCAGCCTAGAGCCACCCGAGCTACTTCAATTCTAGCAGCCCAGACCACTTCCTTGCTGTTTTGATGTTCTTCAGTGGCACAACTCTTGGATACGTGAGCATCTATCTATCTGACCTAA
Source organism: Steatornis caripensis (assembly GCA_013398225.1). Taxonomy (NCBI): domain Eukaryota; kingdom Metazoa; phylum Chordata; class Aves; order Caprimulgiformes; family Steatornithidae; genus Steatornis; species Steatornis caripensis. The sequence goes on along the minus strand of VZSC01005890.1, from coordinate 115,337 downwards.
TTTACAACCAGAGTCTCTACCTTGTCACAATGCAGCAGCCCAGAAGGGTTTACCTCTGCGCTGCCAGCTGATCTGCTTCCATTATTGTAACCAACTTCACAGAACATTTGTTGTTATCTGTGAGTCAGTACAGAGTACTGGCCATTTTTTTCATTCAGAAGTATCTCAAGCCAGCTGGATGGCTTTCACTTCTGTAAACTGACTTCATTCACCTTTTCCTTCAGCAATTTCTGTGATTTGTCCTGTAGGACTTCACACAGTAGCATTCCACCTCTGATCTTTTCTCACAGTACAACAGGATCCATCTGTAAACAGGGCATATTTCTTCTCATTTTCTGGCAATTTGTTATACAGTGAGGCCTCTTCAGCACAAGTCAGCTCTGTCAAAACATATAGGCTCCAAGGTCAACCACCTTGCCTTTAGCAGAAGTTATCCATGAGACTGTGAGCATCTCTTTGGTGTTTGTATCTTATCTTCCATGGGCTCTATTTTAGTTTCTGTAGCCCTAGCCTTGGAGGTGCCAAAGAGCACTGAGAGATAGCTAACACTCAGCTATTATTTCTTAGCTGGAGGGAAAACTTAAGATTTCTTCCAGAGGGATGACTTTTTATTGAAATACACCATATCCGCATTTGTATGAGGACAATTTGAAGAGCAGAAAGGAGCTTAATTAATTGCTATACAGCGTGAGTAGAGATGAACAATGCTATTCTCAAATTAAGTTTGAGCTTTGGCTTGCTGTTGATCCAAACTCCTTGAGCATACCTGCTACATGTATTTGCTTACAACCTGGTTCCAATCTGCAATAAGTCAAATTACTTTCTAAGAAAACAAAAACTAAACACAGGCTAGGAATATGCTCACAGTTGCCCTCTCGAAGAAGTATGCACAGTAGTTAAAGTCTCTTGGCTTTACTAGTTCCAGCCTGAAATCGAGCACAGGTGTAGCAGAAGACAGCATACTATTAAATTAAGAATGGCAAGAGCAATTCCAGAAACTGCAGTCAGAAAGAGATTGCATAAATGCTCTCTATGTATTAGAGTAGGAAGTCAATAGTCTTTTTCATGAGCAATGGCAGTACACGCCTTTGCTTTCACAGTTCTGTTACGTTAGTTGAATGCATTGTATTTTTATTAACATTAAAAATGTTGGACGAATCACTACAGATTTTCTGTCTCAATGGCTGCAGTAGCTGGAAAAGATCCTTATGTATGTCGCCAGTGGCAGGTAGTCCAGCACAGACACCAAAAAAGGAGACAGGGATCAGTTTGCAAACCTATATATCTTTGTCTAAACCCACTTTGCTTTAGATCAAATTCTCTAGTGTATGATTTTCCATTTTTTTTTGTGCAGGAGGGTCATATGATGTTCAAATGTGGTTTCTGGGCAAGGCACACTTTCAGAATCCATTGACAGCTTTGCGGCTCACTCCATTCCTAGTTAGGCTGCTCAGTGAGCAGGCAATGAAAAATCTCCTCTGTAGAGATAGATGGATTCCATCAGTAGCCTGGAAAATGTGCTCTCTTACCTCTGGGACTCACAGAAGATTAATACCCTCCAAGGCTTGCCTAGCCTTAAATAACATTGAAAGAATAAGAATAGAAGGATCCTTGGTCTGATTTGTCCTAACTCACAAAATTATACCCCCTCAAAATATAACTAAACAAATTTAATCTGAAATATTAATCTTACTGACTTTGCTTATATATCCAGAAGGATATCTGAACATTCCCTAGTCCAAGTTGTTCGAAGGTTTTCTGTCATCATGAAAATACTATGTTTTCAGGGGAGAGGTAGGAAGGTTTAATTTTCTTTTTGTTCTCCTATGGATAAAATATAGATTCATCTCAAAGATGCAAGAAATTTTCTATTAAATCAGACCAATAGTATATCTAGTCCAGTACCCTGTCTCAGACAATAGCAATGAGAAAGAGTATTTAAAGAGAGTACGTAAGCCTGCTCATTTTCTGCAGCCCATCCCTGTTGTACCTCTCCTATATCTACAAATACGGTTTTAGGGATGCTGGAGGGAAAATCCTTCCCCAGTCCTTTTACCATCCCTTTAGGGATCTACTATCCAGCAATTTGTTTGATCCATTCTTGAACTTGCTGATCCTACCTGTCACCAAAATCTTTTAAAGGAAAAAGTTCCAGGAATTCACTGCCCTTCATGCAAAACTGTGCCTGCTTTTATGTTTTTAACTGGTCTCCTACTACTTCCACTGACCATCCTAGTTATAATATTGTGGGATTTGGAGGATAACAGTTCTGCATTCACCTGATCATTTCCTTCCTTCCATCTTCTCCCTTTCTGTCTGGACAGAAATTAATGTTTCTGTCATGTCCTACCTCTGTCAGCTTTAAGTTTCTGTATCTCTAAGCTAAAAGACCTGAAATATCACAGTCCTTTGCAAAGGAGCTGAATTCTAGAGCTCTGAATATTCATGTGGAAAGAGGCCAGGGAAAACAACTCTTTTTTTTTTGAAGCAGACCCCAAAACTGGGTATAGCACTCCAGCAGACATCTTCCTGAGTAAGGCAGAAGGATTACTTCACACACCTTGCAAGCTGTACTTTTATTCACATCTTACAGTAGAATAAACGCTAGTTTTTACAACAACATTATGCAAATGAGAACCCCACTCAGTCCTTCTATTTTGATAATGAAACACTAATCACTTTGCTTAAGATTTGGTTACTGGAACTATCTAAACTGTCTTATTACTCTAGTGTTTTTACTAATGACTTATCTCCCTAAATTGTTTTGGGGAAAATCCTTTTGATGTATCAAAGGCCTTGAGATGTATTTTCCCTGAGATCATTCCCAAGGATCTGTTCCAGCACTTTCAGAAGTTCACGTGGATCTAATGATTACTTTTAGAGCTTCATATACTACAAGATCAGTTTCCTTAGCTATCCAGACTGCCTTGACCTCTGGTGAAAATCCATGACAGGAATCCAACCCGAATGCACAAGCTAGTTGTGAAGGCCTGTTCTTTGTCCAAGAGTTGTAAGATTTCAATTGTTTCTTCCTTTGACTTCTGTCGAGATTAAGTTGTGTACCTTGCTTCCTGATTCATTGTCCTGAAAAAGGGGGTTCACTGTCATTTTTCTTCCTCTCCTGATAAATAAACAAAGAATCTACAACCATTTAAGACCAGATGTTGTAACTGAAGAGAATGAAAGTTTTGTCCAAGTCCAACCAGCGGGCTAGACTACACGTTGACAACTGTCTCACACAGTGGGTGAGTGTGTGCTTCACACCAAGCAGTATGAATCCACAGGCTAAAGATACTTTTTATCTCCTCCTTCTCCCCCACCCCCAGCAAATCCATGCCTGATCAGGACACAGAATCTCATTCCTTCCTCTCTGCCACTCTGCAAAGCAAGGACACGAGAACACAAGGCATACCTTATTTCCATTACTTGGCCTGCACTCAGCCACAGTGATGAGAGAATTTCTTGGTTGCTTGAACCAGGTTAGAAACATCAACCTGCCTTGCGTCTGCTCAGTGCCNGACTCAACAGGAGGGCATCCCTAACATTTTATCTGACCCTGTCCCCCATGCAGTAAATAACCCAGCGTACCTTGCCATTGAATCTTGTGAAACCACTGTAACATTTACTATCAAACTTAATCACTCTTTTATATCAACAAACATATTGCTACTTTTTTCTTACAAGTGAAGTGCATCACTCCTTCCACGACACCTCCCTTTTTCCTGGGCTCAACTTCACTCCTGAATTCTCTACCTCCTCTCCTCCAGTAACACATGAGGATGGGGACTGGGGGTTGCGGTCAGTTCATCAGACATTGTCTCTGCCTCTCCTTACTCCTCAGCAGGGTTNGAGAATGTATCACCAGTACACAAAACATTTGCGCAGCTGGCATGCATATCTCCATATGTGATGCCAACTTACCCCAATTAGCAGAACAAGCACATCATCATGATCCTTAAAACAAAATCACACCAGATAAAAACATTTTAGAACAGTTGAACTTTTAAAAAGACATGGTCTAGAAAAGCCAAAAGGCTCTCTGGTGATACTGGTGCAATTTCAGTCATACACTAACACACCCTTTGAGTGGGTTGATCCTGGCTGGACACCCACCAAAGCCATNGCTCCTCACATGCTTCCCCTGCTCCAGTGTGGGGTCCCTCCCATGGCAGACAGTCCTCCACAAAATTCTCCAGTGTGAGTCCTTCCCACAGCAGTTCTTCACAAACTGCTCCAGCGTACGTCCTTCCCATGGGGTGCAGTCGTTCAGGAACAGACTGCTCCAACGCAGGTTNAAAGGCTCGTGGGTCAAGATCAGGAGAGGGAGAGATCACTCACCAATTACTGTCACTCAGCTTGGGGAAATTTGTTTAATTTATTACCAATTAGATCAGAGTAAGATAACGAGAAATAAAAACTAAATCTTAAGAACACGTTCCCCCTATCCCTCCTGTGGCAGTGTGCTCCCCTTCTCTCCCCTCACCTCTGCTTAAGTAACAGCCACCAGTGGGAATCATAATGGCTGCTTCCGGCTTAAGTCAGAACCTTTGGAGGCAGATAACAGCACAATAGGTGAGAGCTGTAAATCTTACTCAACAGCTGGGGGCTAGTTAAACATGCGCTAACCAAAACACAGCTGGTATGCAAATATGACTCTAAGTCAATTATCTTACTCCATAAATAGCGGACAGCCCACGGCCTATTGGGCTCTCCTGCACAGCAGTGGGATGCACAACAGGATCTCCCCTTGAGTAGGGACACCTCTCAAGGTTACTCCTTGAGGTTGAGAGAATGTTTATTGCGTCAGATACTTGGGATGTGAAATGGGAATAAGCGCTGAAACTTTGAAATCTCAGCTAAGTGATGTGAAGGATTGATTGTGCACACGTATACAATCCTTTAGACGTAAACCACAGACCAAGTCTGAGACTAGGACTGGATCTTGCTGCATCTAGACTCCTCTCTGAGAAGGAGTTTAGAAAGCAAGGGTGTCCTTTCTGAACCTCATGACTCAACAGGAGGGCATCCCTAACATTTTATCTGACCCTGTCCCCCATGCAGTAAATAACCCAGCGTACCTTGCCATTGAATCTTGTGAAACCACTGTAACATTTACTATCAAACTTAATCACTCTTTTATATCAACAAACATATTGCTACTTTTTTCTTACAAGTGAAGTGCATCACTCCTTCCACGACACCTCCCTTTTTCCTGGGCTCAACTTCACTCCTGAATTCTCTACCTCCTCTCCTCCAGTAACACATGAGGATGGGGACTGGGGGTTGCGGTCAGTTCATCAGACGTTGTCTCTGCCTCTCCTTACTCCTCAGCAGGGTTAGGGCTCCTCACATGCTTCCCCTGCTCCAGTGTGGGGTCCCTCCCATGGCAGACAGTCCTCCACAAAATTCTCCAGTGTGAGTCCTTCCCACAGCAGTTCTTCACAAACTGCTCCAGCGTACGTCCTTCCCATGGGGTGCAGTCGTTCAGGAACAGACTGCTCCAACGCAGGTTCCCCACAGGGTCACAAGCCCTGCCAGCAAACCTGCTCCAGCTTGGGCTGCTCTCTCCATGGGCCCACAGGTTCTGTCACGAGCCTACTCCAGCATGGTCTTCCCATGGTTTCACAACCTCCTTTGGTTCATCCATCTGCTCTGGTGTGGGGTCCTCCATGGGCTGCAGGAGGACAGCCTGCTTCACCATGGTCTTCACCACAGGCTGAAGAGGAATCTCTGCTCTGGTGCCTGGAGAACCTCCTCCCCCTCCTTCTTCACCAACCTTGCTCNGCTTAAGTCAGAACCTTTGGAGGCAGATAACAGCACAATAGGTGAGAGCTGTAAATCTTACTCAACAGCTGGGGGCTAGTTAAACATGCGCTAACCAAAACACAGCTGGTATGCAAATATGACTCTAAGTCAATTATCTTACTCCATAAATAGCGGACAGCCCACGGCCTATTGGGCTCTCCTGCACAGCAGTGGGATGCACANCCAACCTTGCTCTCTGCAGAGTTGTTTCTCTCACATATTCTCACTCATCTCAGCTGCAATTGCCATTGCACAGTAACTTTTTCCCCTTCTTAAACACATTATTCCAGAGGCACTACTACCATTGCTGATGGACTTGGACATGGCCAGTGCTGGGTCTNGGCTCTCCTGCACAGCAGTGGGATGCACAACAGGATCTCCCCTTGAGTAGGGACACCTCTCAAGGTTACTCCTTGAGGTTGAGAGAATGTTTATTGCGTCAGATACTTGGGATGTGAAATGGGAATAAGCGCTGAAACTTTGAAATCTCAGCTAAGTGATGTGAAGGATTGATTGTGCACACGTATACAATCCTTTAGACGTAAACCACAGACCAAGTCTGAGACTAGGACTGGATCTTGCNCAGCAGAGGCTTCTGGTAGCTTCTCACAGAAGCCGCTCCTGTAGCCCCCCATTACCAAAACCTTGCCATGCAAACACAATACACTCTTGCATTTTGAAGGCAAAAGCACACACTAAGGTGATTTCTGAAATATAAAAAGCACATAATGGAAGTGGACAGAATTATCCAACATATAGACCAAGTCTTAATGTACAATATTGAATAAAAGGAATACAGAGTAGAGAAATGCAAAAAATAATCACAAACTAAGGGCAGGAGGGGAAGCAGTTTAACTCAGCAGAGCAAGGAGGTACCAGCAAAGGTATGTTAGGGTCATGGCACGATCAAGTGACAAGCTAGGAAAATAATACTTATAAATGGATATAAGTAGGGCAATATTGCATTTGTCAAGGCTAGGGAAAATAACGTTATTCACACGGAAACAAGAGACAGCTTAATGAGTTTTAGATTTATTAAAGAAATGGGAAAGCCTTGCAAGTTTTGAACCTAGTCTGAATCTCAATATCTAAACTGGAAGCAGCCCATCTGTCACTCCTTAACAGTTCAGTGAGATTGTCATGCCATAGGGGCTGCTGGGAGAACACAGAAAGACTTTTTGCTGTGGCTACACACAGTTGAATATCCAGAGTGCTGACAGTGATAAGAGCACAGAACAATGGCAGAGGAGCAGGAGGAGGCATCACGGAAAGCTGCTGAGGCAGTTTTTGAAGTGTGTACCAGAGTAGGAAACATTTAACTGTAGGTCTTCAGTCACTGCCCTGATTATTTCTTTTGCATCATCTGAAGTAAAGCTGAAGACAAGGACTAATATACTCCATAGGCTGGATCCAATCTCTGGCCTCTTAAAAGAGCAATACATTTTCACAAATAATGTCCCATCAGTTGCCAGATGGTCACACCATTTATGTTTTGAATTATAACCTGAAAAGCCAAACTTCAGAGTTTAGGTAACAGTCTGGTCCCTGTGTTCATTAACTCTCTGTATACAGACACAGTAGGAACAAATCTGCACACCAGACACATTTGCATTTTGCACATAGCTTTTCCTCTAAGAACATTGACTTAGGAACATATTATCTCAAAGGTCTTTTGAATGTATTACTTTATTATGTTATTTATTCAGTCTTTGTCATCTTGATCTTAGCTGTAGATCATTAATCTAATAATTACAAAATTCTCATCACCAGCTGTTGTAAAGGTTTTATTTTTATCTTTAAACACTACAAAAAGTGTCTTTTGCATTCCGGTTTCTCATCTTAAAGGAATCCAAAATTCCTTTAAAACTTCTTTTAGATAATGCTGTTTAATATTTGCCAGTGGCTTTCAGTGACTTAGTTGATTCCTAATAAATACCTGGTCTATATTTTCAAGTGCCCAGTAAAGCAGAAATTTTATTTTCTCAGATTTTTTTCAGTTAGTGCTCATGAGTCATAATTCAAGTTTAAAATTAACAAAACGTGTCAATAAGATTGAATGCTAGTATGACATAAATTTCTCACACTCTTTGGTGTTCATTCCACATCACTATATACAGCACTGTAAATTCTACTTGTGCTTGCCTTTGTTTTGGCTGACTTTTGATCTCATTGACTTTTTTTTAATGCTGTCGTGAACATTTTACCAGCCCTTTCTCTATTTTTTTTTATAAGTCTATATAAAAAGTGTATCTGAAATATTTGTCAAATGACTGGTATAAGCTTCTGTCTACAGTTGTAGCAGGTTACATTATGTTCTTAAGATTCTATATATTGACTCTCTTTAAACATCAGCATCCCAATTGTTATTATTATTATTTTGTCTGGGAAACAAAGAAGGGTATATCTGGAGGCTGAAATCAAGCCTCTTGCTGATTCTCTGAAATGAAATTTGTTGACTATTTCCCTTCAGAAATGCGTACTGTCATATGCAATATTCATAATATGGATAGATACTTCGTATGAGAATAATTTAATTGTCTCTTCTGCTCAACCATTGTTTAATGAATTCCTAACAATCCGAGAGCAAGCTGTCGGAGGGCCATTATTAAATTTCATATTTGCTTTGCAGTTTTCTTCACCACTGCTTCATCTATTTAGGATTATGATGACATTAACTTTTGTTTTCCTTCACAAATGAAAGCTTTGAATATTTGTTATTTGCAAAACGCAAAGTTTAAATTTTCATTGCTGATGCTTACTGGTCATAAAAAAGTTAACTTACATTACAAGAGATTTTCACTTAAATCAAAAAGACCCCATCTAGGAAAATATCAAAATCTACAAGGAAAACACTTGGAATTAATAGTCTAGCACACACTAAGAATATTTAAAAAGCTGCAGTAAAATTATTCCAGTGGTGTTAATTTTATTAGGTATTTCCTTGTTCTAACATACATGACAGGGAGACAGGGAAACGACCAAATGGGATGTAATTCACTACATTGTTATTTTTATATGTAACTTCAGCCTGCCACCTTTTATTCATCTCTTCTGTAAACTAAATTGACTTAATCCTTCTGATCTCTCTTCCAATAGAAGTTTTCTAAACCTATAAGAATTCTCATTTCCTTTCTTTGGACTGTTGCTCTTCTGCTGTATCTTCTCACATCAGAATGAACACTGAATTTTTGAAATGTGTCATCAGTATTGTTCTATTCTATACCTTACTCTTCAAACAATTGTCTGTCTTTCAGGTATCTTTGTGGTTATAGAGCACTGAGTGGAGGTTTTCATTTAACTGCTCCAGGGACACCCACGTCTGTTTCCTAAACAGCTGCAGCTAATTACAAATCCATCAGTGTGTAGAGGTAGCTTGCACTATTCATTCTAATGCACCATACCTTCCACTTATCTACAATAATCTTCTTGAGCCATTGGGTTGTCTGTTTTCTAGTTTTCTTAAGTACTTTCAGAGTTTCTTTATATGTATGTACATTGTTTTTAATGAAGTTAAATATCCAAACATCTCCTAGACTTTAAAGATCTTTCAAAAATATTAATTCCTATTTCAATTTAAGTGTCCTGTTTGCTCAAAAAGTTCTCTTTTAATGCTTAATTTTTTGAAGGTATTGCTCAAAAACTGTGTGCGCATTTACTAAGGACCTGGTATTTCTGTGTTTTCTTTCTGAAGACAGGTATGGAAGGGTCAAGCTTACGACTTGGTAAAGTGGAAGCAGTACTGTATTATTGGTTAAGTGCATTAGAGCATCTAAGGAGAGCATCTGATGTTCCTAGAGTAAGGGACAAGCCTGGAATGAGGTGCAGCTCCCTGGCTCAGTTTCTCCACAAAGCACTACTTCTTNTGTGTTTTCTTTCTGAAGACAGGTATGGAAGGGTCAAGCTTACGACTTGGTAAAGTGGAAGCAGTACTATATTATTGGTTAAGTGCATTAGAGCATCTAAGGAGAGCATCTGATGTTCCTAGAGTAAGGGACAAGCCTGGAATGAGGTGCAGCTCCCTGGCTCAGTTTCTCCACAAAGTACTACTTCTTCCTAAGCTCTTATTGCAGGTCTGATCTGCCAGTACATGCCAGTTCTTAACTTTTTCAGTATTTTTCATCATCACTCAAAACTCTCAGTCACATTAGTGTTTGTATTTAATACATTTAGAACCTGACACAAAGTTGGAAAGTTGGTCCCAGGAGCAAACAATATGTATCAGAAGATAAAATTCTTCTATCAAATATTAAATCAACAGTTAAGATGGCGTTCTTAATTTTCCCTATACCCCAGGGCATCCCAAATGATTTCCCCTTACTGTTTGCATTTTTCATACGTCTTGCATAAATATAATTTGTTGATGAAAATATTTCAGTGTCTGAATTTTTCTGCAGCAAAGTCTTAGAATCTTAGTAGTGTCTTAAAGACACCATGACAGAGTATTCTCTTCCATGGATGAATGGCATTATGAAGACCCGCACACACATTTTCACTCTTAAATTGTATGTTATTTCCTAATCCACAGATCAAATTCTTTGTGGGACTTTTTTTCCTTATTCCTTTGTTGCATCTTTGTTGAAATGTATAAACTTACAGTTTAGGATGCATCTTTTGCACTTTCTTTGTGTTAAAATTAAGCCCAAATATACTGTGACATAGATCAGTACAGCATATGGGTTATTCTCTAATTTCTTTCTTGTTTTAGACACAGATACAGAGTTGAAATCTAATAATGAAAATTATGTGTTTGTTATATGAACTTTATAGTAATACTGACTATCAGTGGGATGAAACAATGGTTCCTTCCTTGTGTTACACCATGAAACACGTTCAGTCCTGAAATAAGTCCTTTAGGAGGAACAAGAGGAGGTTGGCAAGACAGAATGTCCAAAATAACACATCAAATCTCACAGTCAATTGACACTTCTGAATGGACAGCAGAATCATTATAGTCCAAGACAATTCCACCACTCCCCTCTTTTTTGGCTTTGGCCCTAAACATAGACTAAACACCAAGTTAAGGATCCGGAAGCCCTACGACTCCATAACTGTTGAGAAATGAACAAATATATCTTACATTTCTAGTAAAGAACCCAGGCATGCCTCATCTTCACTGCAGTCTGACTTCATACTGGGGGGACACCTGGATACATACCAGCCTCCTGTACCTTGATTTCAAAATCAAATAACACAGATGCCATCATGATTTCCCAATAATATGGGAGACTGTGGCATCAAGATTCAGGACATGCTCTGTAATACTCCCAGAAGTTCGCAAGCATAAAGGAATATCTTGTCTGTCTTCTTCACCATTATCTGCAAGGCACTGGCTGTGTGTACCTATGAAAGATGGAAGGAAAAACCTAAGTTATTCTCTAATAAAAAATGTTTACTTTTAATTGAAGGATTAAAATTCAGTATTTGTCTCATGTAAAATACATAAGCAGTTCTGGAAGCAAAACTCAAGCCATTTTTCTTTTACTTAGCAGCTTCTAGGCAGATAGATGAACAGTAAGAACAGAAAAAGGATCTGACTTATTTATTCTTCCTTGAGTCAGAAATTCTGCATTCTCAAAGACTCAGCTTCAACAGGTGGGATATTCATTAATCTTCAATGCTCCACAAGTTTGTGATAGATAAAAATGTGATATTTAGAGCTTTAGATCTCTTTGAGCCGAGAGTTTAGGGTACCTTTTAGGACTCCTTTTTCTTAGTTGAGTGCTCTAAGCTATTACATAAGTTAAGTACTGTTGCCATAATTGTGAGTAAAAATGTTGATGTCAGCATCTAATAACAAATTTTGCAAATTGCAACAACGCAATTTTTAAATCACAGCTTCACTGAAGTTCCTACATACCATTTTAAGAAAAGTTTTAAACCCAGGCAAGTGTCACAATTTAAAGCTGGGCTGACTATTAAACAGACAACAGATATTCTTTGTTAACACCCTCCTTCCTCACAAGGGGGGAAAGAGACTTACCAGTTGGAGAAGTTAAAACAACTTTAATTAACTACAATAATGAATTATAATGAGAATAATAATAATGAAATATATACAAAACAGATATTGAGCTCCCCACTCTCCAGTGACAAATAAGTCACACAAATGCTGTGGGGCACACCCCAGGAAGGTCCCAGACTGTACTCACCAGCAGACAGGAGCTGGATGCAGTGACACATGAATCAAAGGCAGAACAATCAGGCAGAATCCTCCTCCAACACTTCAGTAAGACACTAGGCAGAGCTAGAGAACAGCATCCTGCAACATCTCTAAAACCCCACTGACAACCCCATGCTGGGCTGAAATAAGCTCCTGGGCCATGGGTGTGGGTGGAAGCACCAGGTGAGGCTGCTTAGGGCTGTTAAAGCCCATCAGTGCCCTCAGGCCCCTGGCCATAAAAGGGAAGATAGTGACCCTTGTGAACTCTCAGCTTTTTACTGAGTATGATATGTACAGCATAAAATACTGCATTTGGTTAAACCAGGACAGCAGGTTACAACATTTTCCTGCTTTTTAGTGCACCCTACTGACATCCTAGCATTCAAGTTTTTCAGCTGTTAAGATCCTTGATATATAAAAATCTCAAGCTAGCAATCACCAGAAATTCCATTTTAGGTGTTGTAACACTGAGCCTTACAGCACTTAAATGGAGACCTAGATGACCAGACTGCCTGCTTGAAAAAGGTAGTGTCATCACTGAGCATGTGCAACAGAATTACTAATGTGAAAATATTGCCAGAAATTATGGCTGTTTTGTCTCACCGGAAACTTGTAGAGTTTTGACAGATTTTCCTGAACATCGATGCTTAAATTTCACCTAAATCGTGCCTTAGGCACCCAGCTTTTATGTGAAAATGTGGGGAAAATGTGGGCCCGCTCCTGAACGAGGCAGGTGACCTGGTGACACTGGACACAGAGAAGGCAGAGTTACTGAATACCTTCTTTGCTTCAGTGTTCACTGCTACGACTGGCCCTCAGGACTCCCAGACTCTGGAGATAAGAGAGGCAGCACGGAAAAATGAGGACTTGCCCTTGGTAGATGAGGATTGGGTTAGAAAGCAGCTAGGCAAACTGAACACGCACAAATCGATGGGTCCCGATGGGATGCATCCACGTGTGCTGAGGGAGCTGGCGGAGGTAATTGCTAGGCCACTCTCCATCATCTTTGAAAAGTCGTGGAGAACAGGAGAGGTGCCTGAAGATTGGAGGAAAGCCAATGTCACTCCAATCTTCAAAAAGGGCAAGAAGGAAGACCCGGGAAACTACAGGCCAGTCAGTCTCACCTCCATCCCTGGAAAGGTGATGGAACGGCTCATTCTGGAACTCATCTCCAAGCACATGGAAGAGGAGAAGACTATCCGGAGTAGTCAACATGGATTCACCAAGGGTAAATCCTGCTTGACCAATCTGATAGCCTTCTATGATGGCATGACTGGCTCGGTGGACGAGGGGAGAGCAGTGGACGTTGTCTACCTTGACTTCAGTAAGGCTTTTGACACTGTCTCCCACAACATCCTCATAGGAAAGCTCAGGAAGAGTGGCTTAGATGAGCGCACAGTGAGGTGGGTCAAAAACTGGCTGAATGGCAGAGCGCAGAGGGTAGTGATCGGTGGTGCGGAGTCTGGTTGGAGGCCTGTGACCAGCGGTGTTCCCCAGGGGTCAGTGCTGGGTCCAGTCCTGTTCAACGTATTCATCAATGATTTGGACGAAGGGACAGAGTGTACCCTCAGCAAGTTTGCTGATGATACAAAGCTGGGGGGAGCGGCTGACTCACCGGAAGGCTGTGCTGCCATTCAGCGTGACCTGGACAGGCTGGAGAGTTGGGCGGAGAGGAACCTGATGAAGTTCAACAAGGGCAAGTGTAGGGTCTTGCACCTGGGGAGGAACAACCCCATGTGCCAGTACAGGCTGGGGGTTGACTTGCTGGAGAGCAGCTCTGCGGAGAAGGACCTGGGAGTGCTGGTGGACAACAGGCTCACCATGAGCCAGCAGTGTGCCCTTGCGGCCAGGAAGGCCAATGGCATCCTGGGGTGCATTAAGAAGAGTGTGGCCAGCAGGTCGAGGGAGGTGATCCTCCCCCTCTACTCTGCCCTGGTGAGGCCGCATCTGGAGTACTGTGTCCAGTTCTGGGCTCCCCAGTTCAAGAGAGACAGGGAACTACTGGAGAGAGTCCAGCGGAGGGCCACAAAGTTGATTAGGGGAGTGGAGCATCTCTCTTATGAGGAAAGGCTGAGAGAGCTGGGTCTGTTCAGCCTGGAAAAGAGAAGGCTGAGAGGAGATCTGATCAATGCTCACAAATATCTAAAGGGTGGATGTCAAGAGGACGGGGTCAGACTCTTCTCAGTGGTGCCCAGCGACAGGACAAGGGGCAATGGGCACAAACTGGAACACAGGAAGTTCCACCTGAACATGAGGAGGAACTTCTTTACTGTGAGGGTGACAGAGCACTGGAACAGGCTGCCCAGAGAGGTTGTGGAGTCTCCTTCTCTGGAGATATTCAAAACCCGCCTGGATGCATTCCTGTGCAACCTGCTCTAGGCTAACCTGCTTTAGCAGGGGGGTTGGACTAGATGATCTCTAGAGGTCCCTTCCAACCCCTACCATTCTATGATTCTATGATTCTATGAAACAAGGGAAAATAAGCATTTCCCTGGTTTTAGGAGCCTAAATACTTATGTGGATATGGTTCATGCATGAACAATAGTTCATGAAATTGAGCTGAACTTCAACTGAGCAAGAATTGGAGTACTTTCAGCTGAGTTGAACACTTTTTGGTAGCCCTATTAATATCTTCCAAGTGCCTCCAGGCTAGAGGATAACGTAGGCAGAAAGAAAGAGAAATGCATATTTGAAACATTTTGTATGTTTGTGTGAATGCTAGTGTATGCACACTGTCTCCAAGTACCGTTATTTGTCTGTTACAAATAAAGCAATCCAGGATCAGAAACACCTAACATATCTACCATTTGTAAGAAATCACCCACTCATATAACTGAATTGTGAAGCTGTTCATGCAGTGTGTCAAAGCAAAACTCAGCACAATAAATACTGTTGTATTATATCAGGTCAATAAATACAAAGCAATTGAATATTAAAGAAAATATACTTTATTAGAATTATGATACTAGCTGCACACTTCCAAGAAACAGAATTATGTGTCAGTGCACTCCATAGCTAATCAGGGAAAAAAAAGTTTTGCTTTTCTCAAAGAAAATTGTTTTCTTTGAAATAATTGACTGAACATTTTTCTGTCTACCTCTGTCTCTCCCAAAATAAAGATGAGAAATAAAGTATTTCCTAAAATCCTCTGTAAAAGCAACATTGTTTAAGAATCTCTGCTATATGGTTTTCTCTATTTTTGGTTCAATTATCTGAGCAAGGGGAAGATTAAAAGCCACAGAGAAACTCACTGAGTCCCTTTATGAGTTATTGATGTAAAGAGAATCTCAACCTCCTCAGAAAGATCTCTTGCAATCAAAAAGTATGAGACTCCCAAGAGAAAACAAGAATTTTGGCAAGGCACATGGCTCCCAGCTCCACAGTGATGGGCAGCAGGACTGTGTATGTATTAAAAAGCAGAACAGCCACAACAGTCGTTCATCTAAGTGACATTCATAAATAATCCTCTCTTTTCACCCGTGCAACCATTGTTCTCATTGAGAAGTCCATCAGACTCAGAAAGAATGAGCATAAAATAGCAATTAGCACAGTGCATGTTGCTCTTTCCCCACCACCTACTGTCCATCTGTCTGTCTGTCTAGAAACTTGCTGGCATGCTCAAGTGCTGAACCTTCTGCACCCTCTGGCCATGACTTAGTCTGAACTTTCAGGCTCCCAGAAGAAAATATAGGCATATCCAATGCATCCTGGAATTTCCTGCTGGCTGTAGCTACCTACAGAACCTTGTCTTGAGCTGTGGTTTTGTGTTACAGCTGTATTTTAGGCTTTGTAGGCCAAGCTTAGACCTGGTTTAATGACTTGAGCAACTTCAAAGGAGTTGCCTTGATATGAGATATATTTGGCAGAAGAGTGCATGCTCTCCCTTTTTCTTTCAAATCCTTCCTCTTAAGCTTTCTGTCATTATCTGCTTTTCTCCCTCATGCCCTACATGTTTTTAAATTAAACCATCAGCATTGCCATGTTTCATTTAGAATGGAATGAAACTCTTATTATCTTACCCCATCTTGCATTGCACATTCTTTCCTCTCTGCTCCTCATATATTGTCTGATGTAAACTCTGGGGTGGGAAGGTCTGTGTTTTTAAACCTCTGTGAAGTGCTATTTGAATTTAAAGTGATACATACATATTTAATTAGAATATGCATAAAAATAATTACCGATATTTGTAACTGGCCTGAATGCAAAATGACATGGGTTTAGATCTAAACTCCTTTCCTTCTCTAAATATAAACCTGGATGTTTGCATCAATATTTTAAAATATATTTGGGAGAGAATGTCTTTAAAAAAAATCTTTTGAATACAGAAGTTTATTCATGGGAAAGTATTTTTTTCCACCACGACTCAATCCCTCCTCATCCTTTGAACCTGAACAAATCTGTCCATGTAGCAAAGTAGGCTGTATAAATGAAGGACAGCAGGATTGCTGAGGGCAATGCAATAAAACTTTACCTCAATATTCCAGCTGTAATTATCTGTTTACAATGACAGAATGGTAGGGGTTGGAAGGGTCCGCTGGAGATAGTCTAGTCAAACCCCCATGCTAAAGCAGGTAAGCCTAGAGCAGGTTGCACAGGAATGCGTCCAGGCGGATTTTGAATATCTCCAGAGAAGGAAAATGCACAGCCTCTCTGGGCAGCCTGTTCCAGTGCTCTGTCACCCTCGCAGTAAAGAAGTTCCTCCTCATGTTCAGGTGGAACTTCCTGTGTTCCAGTTTGTGCCCGTTGCCCCTTGTCCTGTCACTGGGCACCACTGAGAAGAGTCTGCCCCATTGTCTTGACACCTGCCCTTTAGAAATTTATAAGCATTGATCAGATCTCCTCTCAGCCTTCTCTTTTCCAGTCTAAACAGACCCAGCTCTCTCAGCCTTGCCTCATAAGAGAGGTGCTCTAGTCCCCTCATCATCTT
>VZSC01005890.1:68753-87927 GCA_013398225.1 Steatornis caripensis | reverse complement strand
TTCTGGGCTCCCCAGTTCAAGAGAGACAGGGGACTACTGGAGAGAGTCCAGTGGAGGGCCACGAAGATGATGAGGGGCCTAGAGCATCTCTCTTATGAGGAAAGGCTGAGAGAGATAGGTCTGCTTAGCCTGGAGAAGAGAAGGGTGAGAGGGGATCTCATCAATGCTTATAAGCATCTAAAGGGCAGGTGTCAAGGCAATGGGGCCAGACTCTTCTCAGTGGAGCTCAGTGACAAGACAAGGGGCAACGAGCACAAACTGGAACATAGGAAATTCCACCTGAACATGAGGAGGAACTTCTTTACTGTGAGGGTGACAGAGCCCTGACACAGGCTGCCCAGGGAAGTTGTGGAGTCTCCTTCTCTGGAGATACTCAAACCCACTTGGACGCGTTCCTGTGCACCCTGCTCTGGGGGCACCTGCTTTGGGATGGGGTTTGGACTGGATGGTCTCCAGAGGTCACTTCCAACCACTACCATTCTGTGATTCTGTGTCAAGTGATCTACATAGGAGAAAACAATCCTAACCTTACATACAGAATGGACTCTGAGATAGCTATTACTACTCAAGAAACACATCTTCAGTTATTATAGACGGTTCTATGAAAATATCAACTTAATGCTCAGTAGCAGTGAAAAAAGCAAATGAAATGGTAGAAATTACAGAACAAAACAGAGAGCATTGTTGTGCCACTGAATAAATCCATTGTGCGCTTTTATGTTGACTACTGTGTGCTGTGTGAGTCTCCCATCTCAACAAGAATATAATAGAACTAGCAAATGGAGAAAAGGACAAGGATGATCAAAATGGGGGATTTTTCAGCCTGGAAAATAGATAACTGAAGAAAAATACAACAAAGTTCTGCAAAATCATGCACAGCATGAAGAAGATAAACTTTGAATAATTTTCTATTGTCTCTTCCAATACAAGATTTGAAGACTCTTAAACAAAGCTAGCACAAGAGGCTAGAGCTAAGGAGTTTTTCATAGTATGGCTAATTAAGCTTTGGAACTGTATTCCACTGGACAATGTGCATGTTAAACATTCACAGCAGTTCAACAAGAGACCAGTCAAATCCATGATTGGAGGGAGGGGGGAGGGAGGGGAGAAAACCCAGCAACAAGAGCTACCAAATTTTAAGATACCTTCTTTGGCTCAAAAAATCCTTCGGTAGTAATTGGTGGGAGCTGGAGGAATATATTTGAGAATCTTACCTCTGTTATTGCTATAGCAGGATATAAGGTAATGGGCTAAGAAGGATCTTTGGTCTGAACCAAAATATGACCATTATGTTTGATTATAATAATCCTTTTTCCTTAAATTAGTGTTCTCAGTTTTTGTTATAGATTTCTATTAGTGTTTTTTTTCTAGCATTGCAATTATGTATTTATCCTTACAAGCTGCCAAGTGGGATTTCTTCGTAGTCCCTTAATATTTTAATATGTTTTTTCCTGAACACTGGATACTTCTAAAGTTAGCTGGACAGGGTACTGGACCATCTTGTCCAGGCCATGCTTTTGCCAAAAAGTTTGGACCAAATGATCTTTGAGGTCCCTTCCAACTTGGTATTCCATGATTCTATGATCTAATTCCTGCTAAATCTAATTGAGTTAGCCATCTAATTTGCCACATTTGAAAACCCCAATTGGCATCTCTATGTTACTTTGAGAAATAACATTAGAAATATTGACCTTTGTTATTTTGTGATATTGTCCTTAAAATTTATTTGGTCCTTCTGCAACTTGTAAACAAAGGAATTAATACAGACGTCTAAGTCAAGGTGCAAACATATCAACAGTTTAAGCATAGAGCTGTGAAAGGTTAAATCAGTCTCATAAAGATGCTTAAGTTAGCTAGATAGTTATTAAAAAGGAGTTTCTTCTGGTGACCAGCATTTGGTGATTATAGTACTTAAAGAGGAAGCCACATTGTTCATAATTTTCAGGAAAATTTATCACATTTTGGTGGTCTCTAGACTAACTTGAAATGCTTACAAAAAGATATCTACTGGGCTAGCTGTCTAGATTCCCTCTACATTTATTAGGAGAAAAGCATCTTTTCCTGTGTAATTATGTTCTCCTACTTTAGACATGTGGATTGTGCAGAACCACATGACAGAAATGTCTGTTTCTGTCTGTGAATGATGAAGGAATTCTGCATCATTGACTCAAAAATAGGTAAAAAAAGTCTCCAGCACACCCTCCCTGCATCACCCTTTGCAAGGTATTGAAGGTAGTTCCATTGACTATATAAGGGAAGAGGGTATCTTAAGTTATTGTTTTTCAGGTTATGAATTGCAGAGTCTTGAGGGGTTGCAAAAGGGTCAAAAGGACTGATAAGTATTATAAATAGCTTGCCATAGTCCATTTCATCCAGGATAGCAGCATGAAAATTGGTTGCAGTTTCTGAAAACATGCAAAGCTGGTCATCTCTCACTCTCTTCCTCAGGATTATCAACATTGTGCAGTCAGCCCAGAGGGGCAGATGGACACAGGTAAATCAAGACAAATTCTCAGAGAACTGGAAAAACACTCCTGTAGACTGGTCCTTATTTCCTTCTTCTAGGCAGGTATCTCCTAACATTTAATGTAGCTAAGTAAGCCAGTCAAATTACCCTTTTTGGTGATAGAAATAGGCTCAATATAACTCCAACGCATATTTTAAGTGACATTATAATATTTTCTATAATGTCTTCAGTTTGTTTGTTTTCTTTTGTTTCTTGGGGGTTTGGGGGTTTTGGTTTTGGGGTCTGTGTTGGCTTGTTGGTTTGTTTTTTGCTTTTTATTTTTTTCCCTGAGTAACAAATACACAGTACTAGGAAAAAGCTTATATCACCAGGGCATCATATTGCTTAATCTGGTTAACAGCAGTCAGGGCCTAGACTCACTGAGTAATATTCAACATTTTTGTTTTTGTGAAATTACAAGCAAACTGATTACACAGTATAGCAGAGAGGCCACTAAAAAGTGATATTATTGCAAATAAGCTATTTCTGCATTATCCTCTTTCAGACATTTTTGAATGATTTTGTCTTTGTTCCAAACAGAACTAATTGCTATGTTTCTACGAAAACTCTGCTAGTTCTCATGGTTCCTGTGACTTGATAAAAATTGCTATGGAAATATCTCAAGGCAAACTGTCCTAAGTAGCCAAATAGGAATTTAGTATGCAATGGCATGATATATAACAATGGCTAAAGAATAGCGCTGTGGTGTGAAAGACATAGCAGTATTCTCAGAAAAAGTTGTCATATTAAAATTCAGAATGGGTTTCTGAGCAGCATACCCTAATACCGCACTAAATTTTCGCTATATTGGATTCTGATGTGTTACAGTCTGAACTCCCTTTAAATTTAACAGCAGTTGTTAAAGGCCAATGGTTGTAACTGTTTTAGATGAAAAAATATTTGAATTATATTTTTTTTTCCTTTTCCCATTCCACTTCTACTTGTATAACTCCTTTGTTATTGCTCTGCGCTGACACAGTATGATGTTATCTCTCAGCAGGAAGTATCATCAGCAATGTGGCTACATCACTGTGCAGGGTCTTTGATATCAGGAAAATCCGACCAGCTGATACTGTTCCCAGTGATAGGGACCACATTCCATTCCATTCCATTCACTACAGGGCAGGGAAAATTACCCAAGGTTTAATCTCAAATCCATAAACCAGGGATTTAAGGGCTTAGATCTTAGATCCAAGAGAATACTAAAGCTTTTCTGAGTTATGTGATTTAGTACCTGATGTTAGTCACTAATTTATGTTGTGGTCTGTAGAAAATGAGTTTCCAACATATATTTTGTCTTCTTCTATGCATGAAAACACCCACCCTTCTGCTATAGACTGTCATAGACAAAAACCCACAATCTCATACTTGCCTTCATTTAGTTTCACAGAGGTATAGAAATCTAGAAAGGTCAGAAGATGTATATGATAGCTTTTTTCTGAGGATGTTTATGGTTCATGGCTTGTTTCTGAGCCTGCGAATCGCCCTTAGCTCATCTACAGCTGGCCACATATTTCCAGAAGCTGTTTCCAGCATCAAGTCCTAGTCTCTGGAACATTCTGGAATAAGATCTTCAACATACCAGGCCTGTAAGCTGTTTAAAAACGGTAGCAGAAAGGGAGGAAGAAAGAGGGAAATTCAGGACATGTCTGGGAAAGATTTGTCCTCAAATTCCCTAGTTGTTTTGTGTTTGTTCTTTCTTTTGTAAAGTTTTTTCCTAAGTATTATTATTTTAATAACATTTTACTTCATAATTTCACTATTCCTTCCTGCATATAAAATTACGGATGCATGTGGTAGGTTGCAGAATGTAAGGAGTTGTTCTGATCAGTACTGAATACTGAAGTTACCTAGGGCTTCTGATAAGAATACCCAAGTGATGATTTCTTTTCCATTGTGAGTGCAGTAGCATTGAAATTACTGATCTCCTTGCCTAACCCAGACTTATTTAGAGGAATAAAATTGTAGTCTGCCTCTTCTAACGAGAGAGCAGAATGCTGTCCACATAGTATAGTAATCCTTTTTAATGCAGGGACAGTGTGTATAATTTTCTACATAAATGGAAAAAAAAGTAATCTTATCTACTGCATATCCCCCTTTCAGTGTTATGCCGGTTTAGTCAGACTAAAGCTGTTGACAGAAATTTCTCCACTCAGATGAGAAGCAAAGATGAGAAGAAGCATTGCAATGGTGATGGAAAAGCTTTATATAATGAGACAAATCCCAGAACCTCTAGGGAGCTCATTCAGCATGGAAACCATTTCATGTTTCTTTCATTATGGGAATGATATTCTAGCTATTAAAAGTACAGAAGTGAGATTGTCCATGCAGTTATTTTAATAGGATGATTCCGAGTGGGTTGGTATTTGGTTTTGAAAACAAGAGAACACAAGCCTATTTTTCAAGTGCACCATGCTTCAAACAATTCCAATCTATCACGGGATAGTGGCTTTAGAACCTCTGATTGTATAAACCTGTCAAGGCATTACAACATAAACAGCACAATCTACCACAGCTGCAAAACTATTATTCGAGGAGTCCATTTAGTTACATAAATTTTTCTCAATTCCCTGACACTTTAAACAAAATATGACAGGCATTTATATTGTATAGTATACAAGAAAGATCACTTAAGGAGGAAAAAAAAATTATCTAGTGGCTTTACCAATGAGGAGAGAAAAGACAAAGTAATGGAAACCAGGAACCACTTTGTGATACTTTGTATTATTTTTTGAAGCACGCCAGTAAGGTCAGAATTTCTGTGATCTTTGCAAAGATATCTCTGCTACCTATGTTCTGCTACCTAAGAAGGAAGGTTGCCTATTAAAGATGTATAAAGCGACCCATGCTGCAATAAAGTTGAATCAAATGCAGTTGTTTCTTCTGAAGAGTCAATTTTTATTTTCGGTAAAGTGAAGCATTTTGTTTTCTTTTATTCTTGATTTTGTTCTTCTCTTTTCTTTTCTGGGTCTTTTTAGCTGTTAAAAGATGTTGTTTTCAGTACATAGTCCGAAGTGTAATGTCATATATACTGACATGTCATCCTATGCAAAGAGAGAGTACTAGCTAATCTTTGGAAGAAAATAAAAATAAAAAATAAAAACCCGAAGCTCAAGGCAAAACTATCCTTGGCTCAAATATCTATTTTCTATACAGTAATTACCCTATGTAAACTGAACTCTCCTGACAGAAAGACAGCCCGAGGCAAATTTGAAATACAACATGTAGTTTATAGAATTGGACCAAATTTCTCAAAAATAGACCATTAAGAAGTCTCCCTGAGTATTGACTTGAATAGCACAGTCTGATCACACAAGAGAGCACGCTGATATGAAGAGAGACAAGTATACTTTCAAGGGACTGAGATTTGAAATATTGATTCAGTCACATTAATTGAATTTTTGCCTTGAGAAGTGATTACAAAAATGTTTCTCCAATATTAATTTGTATCTGCTTTGGATAAGATTAACATTAATTTCTTCGCCAGTCCCCATTACTCTTTTATTATTCATTAGCATCTCCCTTTGCATGTGTAAGAGACCTTGATGAAGCATGTTTATTCATAGACTAACCTTTTTAAATAATTCTAACAGCTCTCTAACAGAAACCTTCCTGGCATGCTGAATATCTTGTCTTTGTTTCATTATTCAATCCTTGTGCTCTATCCTCCACTTGAGATGCTGAACATGAATCACGCTGCTCTTCCTACTGCTCTCTTCCTCCCACTGAAATGTCCTCTGCAGCCTGATCCCACAGGATAGCTCTGTTCACAAAATACTGCAGCAAATTGTCTGCTGTTAGAATCTAGGACAGTATAATTTCCATAGAGCTTGAGTGCAATTATTGATTTATGCTTTCCTTAGTTCATCACATATTTGTTATCATGTTTTAATTCATTGTTCATTTACCTCTCATTAGACTATTTGGTGTGAGGTAGTCTTTGATGAGAGCTCTAAAGGCAACACTTTCTTTTTTGCTTTGTATTTACAAACTTGTGAATATTTTTTTCATGCAGGCAACAAGCAAAGAGAAAGGGGAAACATTTAAAAAGGAATAAATCAATTAATTTCTTCTCCATTTGCAAGATCTATACTCTAACCCCCAGCACTTGCTA
The DNA here is from genome assembly GCA_013398225.1 of Steatornis caripensis. Classification (NCBI taxonomy): domain Eukaryota; kingdom Metazoa; phylum Chordata; class Aves; order Caprimulgiformes; family Steatornithidae; genus Steatornis; species Steatornis caripensis. Next base: position 81,307 of record VZSC01005890.1, on the reverse strand, counting down.
GATTTTAATGAATATGTACTTTAAAATTCACTACAAAAACTTTATTTTAAAATACAGAATGCATACATGCATTCACATTTCTGATAAGCCTTCCTTCCGCAGCAACACTGTACTTTCCTCCAGCAAAATGCTGTCATCACTTGTATTATCTTTTTGTATTTACCTTTCTATAATACACAAAGACCCTAATAAAGAAAGTGTTACAAATGCAAAGATTTGCTTCCTGCACTAAAGAGTTTACAAATTTTATTTTTTCATCTTAAAAATAAAATAGTGGACTATTTCTTTTCATTTCCAATTAGTTTTAGGAAGAACTCTGAAAAAAAAATGCATTGATAGTGTGATCAATTTTTACATATTTTTCACATTTCATGGAGGAGAAGAAAAATACACATTTAGGTAAATTCTGAAGGTTTTTTATAGTCAAACAGTATAAGAATACATTGAAGTAGCCACAATTGAAATACCTTTTATAGCATTCAAAAGAATGAGAATTAGTTTTTAATATACATTCTTCAACAATAGTTGTTTTTTTTTTTCTGTAAGTCAAATAATCTTTTCTGGAGAGGTCAGGATGGTGACGATCGGAAAGATTTGGCACCTTCAGAAAAAATTCAGTATTTGGAAATTAAATTCCAAGTGTCTAAGTATCAGGCAAACAAGAAGAAAGAGAGTTAACATTTCAGATTTGAAGTATTTTCAAACATTTACTTTAATTTGATAAAAATTACTTGCAAAATGGAAGGAAAACCCTCTGGGGTGGGTGTTTTGTAGAAGAATACATGGAGAGCTCAGGGAACATACTTTTTTCACCCTCATTAGGCTCATATTATCTCAACATGCAGAAATTTATATCCATGATTCACATTAATGCTAATATAAACAGTAACTTTGACTACTAGCCTCCCACAGATTCCAGAACACATTCATTCTTCCCACTGACTCTACACACTATGTCACCCAGCAGAAATAGATGAGTAAACCTAGGCATTTTGTAATTTTAAGAGTGAAGTAAATGAAAACTTAAGTGAACAGACAGAAAACAAAAGCGCTTACCTTGGCTAATGAATTGAATTTTATTCTGTTCATCCTTAAATACATTTACTGACACAGCTTTTCTGCCAGTTTAAATACGCTGACTTCTGAAGAAGAAACTCATAAATTTCTTAAGATCTTTTTTTTTTTTTTTGGTGTTTATTTTCAATTGAGGACTGAAAGGGGCTTCTTCAGGATGGAGGAGGGGCTGGAGGAAAAAACCCCAAAAAACCTACTGAAATGGAGAAATTGTTATTAATGCCATGGATAGTTCTGTGTAACTCTTTGATAAAGCAAGTACATCACCCATGCCCTACGTGCTCCAAGGCATGGGTATTTAAAATACATCTTTATTAATGCACTACCTGACAGCTGTGATGCCTGTGGTAAGACATTTGAAACCTGTAGGGTTAAATGCAGGGCATCCTTTGTGTAGGGAAAGGTGAGAGAGAAAGGGCTTGGTTTGTAGAAACACAGTTTTTCTGAACCCTTCACAGCCTAAGCAGAAGGCCACAGTTCTTATGGTGTTTGTAGATGGCCTCTGCCTGCTTAATCACCCACTGCAGAATTTACATTTTGCCATCCTGAACTATGAATTTCTTGCAACAATTACTTAGAGCTGCTGACAGCCAATCTAACTTTCCTCAATTATTTTTTCCGTTTCCAGAAGTGGCTTTTCCAGTGCGGTATGTGTATGCTTTGACTTTTCACAGACTTCCTCAGACTACAACCGTTTTGTTTTATTTTTGGAGTTTATGGCTCTTCAGTGTGGGACTGGTTTTATATCTCATGCAAGGAGAGCACACAGCATATAAAGCAGGTGTTTTTGGCTACTGTGTAGATTTCTGACATGAGGTTTGTAGGCAATTGTTTTCTTTGCTGGCTTGCAGACTTTGACTTAGAAGTCTTTAACTTGCAAACTATACATTACTGAGGGATTCTTATGGACAAATGTATACTAGAGAATTAACTTTAATTTGAACGTTCCCTTTTAAGAATAGAAGTCAGGCATGAAGCAGTAAATTTTCAAAGCTCTGTGTAGCTTTTTCAGCTGCAGCACTCAAATTAAATTCAATAGGCCATATGTTCTGTTGGCTTGCAGGCTGCAGAGGTTAGTTTTGTGATGTAACTTATTGCAAAAATTGTTTCAACAGCTCCATCTTTTGAGGAAAGGCACTGATTTTGGATTCAGGGAAGCTGAGTAAAGTCCCCAGCTCATCCATGTTCTTGTATTACCTTATGTTATGCCTTCAATGAACGCAACATTTTTAATCCCCTTACTTCATAGTCTTCTGTCCTAACAGCAGCACAAGAGGATGAAACAACACAGCTACAATAGAAGCCACAATACTAAGAATGCTGTAGTATCCAAGTAGATGCACTACAAATGTCAGAGGCATTGTGTCTGAAATGTTGTGAAATAGTATGTAAGAATGTGTAACAACATTATAGTTGCTTCATTAAAGTAATACTGTGTTCTTTCATAAAACCTTGAGCTCTATCATATCTGCAGGTAGAAACTAGGGAGATGGATCAGGCTGTTTCTATAAATGGTAGTTTAGGACTAAGATCCAGGCCAAACTTTTTTTTGAGAACAAAATATTAATTCCAAAAGCTCATTCAGCTTGATCAAATATCACCTACTATGTGACTCTTGCTCATTAAATATGACAATAATGCTGAGAAAGGCATTGCTCTCCCATCTGTCTGGTGGATCACGGAATACTATGGAGTAGTAAAAAATATGATAAAATGTATTTCATCAGACCTATCTGTTGAGAAATATTTCTTGCTTACAAAGTTGCCTTCATATTCATGACTGACTTCTAGAAAACAATCTTGAAATATGTCTAAACCACTTTAGTCTATCTTTGTTATGTAAATGAAAGACAATGTAACAAAAAAATCCTACCATGTCCTCATACCACTTAAGAACAAAAGACAATTCACTGGATATTCCACTGGACAATCCATGGATGGATATCCCCATTCCCGTGAGAACGAATCTTCTTACTGACTACATAGATTGGCACAGAAAGGTAAGATGGAACTCAAATGAAACAGAGAAAAACGTTAGAAAGCTGAAGAGATAGACTAGACCAGACTAGACTAGACTAGAATAGAATTAGAATAGAACAGTTCATTTGGAAGGGACCTACAATGACCATCTGGTCCAACTGCCTGTCTGATTCAAGACTGATGAAAAGTTAAAGCAATTTATTAAGGGCATTGTCCAAATGCCTCTTAAACACTGACAGGCTTGGGGCATCAACCACTCCTCTAAAGAGCCTATCCCAATGTTTGACCACCCTTCCAGTAAAGAAATGCTTCCTAAACCTCCTCTGATGCAGCTCTGAGCCATTTGACACACCATAGAATCATAAAATCATATAGGTTGGAAAAGACCGTTAAGATCATCAAGTACACGCATAAACTTAACACTGCCAAGTCCACCTCTAAACCATGTCCCTAAGCACCACACTTACATGTCTTTTAAATACCACCAGGGATGGTGATTCAACCACTTCCCTGGGCAGCCTGTTCCAAGGCTTGACAACCCTTTCCGTGAAGATATTTTTCCTAATATCCAATCTAAACCTCCCCTGGTGCAACTTGAGGCCAGTTCCTCTTGTCCTATTGCTTGTTACTTGGGAAAAGAGACCAAAACCCACCTCACTACAACCTCCTTTCAGGCAGTCTACCCTGCGCCTCCTTGTCTCCAGACTAAACAATCCCAGTTCCCTCAGCTGTTGCTCATAAGACTTGTGCTCCAGGCCCTTCACCAGCTTCGTTGCTCTTGTTTGGACAAGTTTCAGCACCTCAATATCTTTCTTGTAGCGAGGGGCCCAAAAGTGAACACAGAATTTGAGATGCAGCCTCACCAGTGTCAAGCACAGGTGGATGATCACTTCCCAAGTACTGCTGGCCACACACTATTTCTGATACAAGCCAGGACGCTGTTGGCCTTCTTGGCCACCTGGGCACACTGCTGGCTCATATTCAGCTGGCTGTTGACCAATACCCCCAGGTCCTTCTCTGCTGGGCAGCTTTCCAGCCACTCTTTCCTAAGCCTGTGGAATTGCATGGGGTTGTTACATCAAAAGTGCAGAGCCCAGCACTTAGCCTTGTTAAATCTCATACCATTGGCCTCGGCTCATCAATCCAGCCTGTCCAGATCTCTCTGTAGAGCCTTTCTTCCCGCAAGCAGATCAACACTCTCACTCAACTTGGTGTCGTCTGCAGACTTACTGAGGGTGCACTTAAACCCCTCATCCAGGTCATTGATAAAGTTATTAAACAGAACTGGCCCCAATACTGAGCCGTGGGGAACACCATGTGTGACTGACTGCCAACTGGATTTAACTCCATTCACCACTGCTTTTTGGGCATGTCCATCCAGCCAGTTTTTTACCCAGGGAAGAGTACACCCAGCATCCTATCACTGAATACCAGGGAGAAGAGATCAGCACCTCCCTCTCTACTTCCCTTCGTCAGGAAGCTGTAGAGAGCAGTGACATTACCCCTCAGACTCCTTTTCTTTAAACTAGGCAAGCTCAAGATCCTTAGCCACTCCTTGTGGGACGTTCCTTCCAGCCCTTTCACCAGCTTTGTTACCCTGCTCTGGACACAGTCAAGCGCCTTAACATTCTGTTTAAATTGTGGGGCCCAGACCTGCACACAGTACTCAAGGTGAGGCTGCACCAGCACTGACTACAGCAGGATAGTCACCTGTTTTGACCAGCTGGTTATACTGTGTCTGATGCTGTTACAACCCAGACTGGGTGACTCAGTGGGTCATAGTAATTTTGTTATTCCCTTGGGCTAAACTAAGGTGAAACAACACCAAACAAATAAACGTTTTATTTATGGTAAAAGCTACTTGAACTGGGAAAGCATAATGGTAAGCAACCTGAACTGGGAAAGCATAATGGTAACCAGTGTGGGTTCTTATTGAGAGAAGTAAAGGAGAAAAAAAGAGAGAGAGATCACGACCCTTGGATCCGGTGATGACGATGGTGGACGTGGCAGTCCTTTGGTGAAGGGCACATACCTGGCTCCCTGGGGTTGGGCCTTTTATAGTCTAGTCCCTACCACTCTGTCATGCCAGTCACCCCCCTTGAGGGCTGTTGTAATCCTTGATCTTCCATGCAGGTGCCGTTGTGGGGGTAGTCATGAGTGTGGTCATGAGGGGTCTTCGATGTGGTCACGAACCCCTTCCTCAAATAAACCCTGTATGACCTCTGGCCACATATGGTACGTTGTCAGGCCGGGCCTATCACAACATGGAGCTGCGTGCCCTCCAGCATGCCCACTTTGTCCTGTTGTTAACTGGCTCCTGTCGTCACTCACAGTTGCCATGCAGACTCACCTTGTTTTGCTACAAAGTTTGAGACATCAACCTGCATTAACTCTTTCAGTCTCTCACAGATGCACCCCAGGATGCAGGTTGTCCTCTTGGCTTCCAGGGCACACTGCTGGGAGCCTGCTGTGACTAGCACCCCCAGACCCCTTTGTGCAGGGCTGCTCTCCAGACATTCCTCTCCCAATTCATACCTGTGCCCAGCATTACTCCACCCTGACTGCCTAATCTGTCAGTTAGACTTGTTAAATTTCATCCCATTAATCATATCCCTATGCTCCAATCTATCTAGACACCTCCACAAGCCCTCTTGTCCCTCAAGAGAGTCAACAGCACCTCCCAGTTTGGTATTATCAGCAAACTTGCTACTGGTGCATTCAGCTCCTGCATCCAGATTGTTGATAAATACATTGAACAGAACTGCCCTAGAATTTAATCCTGATGAACACTGCTGGTGATCAGTCACCAGTCAGATGTAGCCCCATTCACTACAACATTTTGAGCTTTGCCTTTCAGCCAGTTCTTCATCCAGTGCACTGTGAACCTGATCATCCTACAGCTGGAGAACTTGTCCAGAAGGACGCTGTTAGGGACATTACCAAAATCCTTAGTAAAATCCAGAAAAATTACATCCACTACCCTACCCTCATTCACTACCCAGGTGACCTTGTCATTAGAAGATATCAAATTAGTTACACAGGACTTTCTCTTTGTGAACCCACATAGACTATGCCTGGTGATTGCGTTATTCTTCAAATGCCTTTCAGTACTAACCAGTATAATCTTCTCCATAATTCTTTCAGGAACTGATGTTAGACTAACAGGTCTGTAGTTTCCTGGGTCTTCCCTCAAACCATTCTTAAAAATTGGAATAATATTGGCTAGCTTCCAGTCAGCAGGTACCTCCATAGACTCCTAAGACGTTTGATAGATGATTGAGAGGGGTTCTGATACAACATCTGTTAGCTTCTTTAGGATTCTGGGGTGGAACTCACCAGGCCCCATGGACTTCTAAACATTCAGCTGATACGGCTGGTTCCTTACAATTTCAGTGTCCACAAATGGAAAGTCACTGTTCCCACACTTGTGGTCCTCAGAATTGGGGGACTGGGCAGACCAATACTTTGCTCCCACTTGCATCTCCATGAATATCAAGGAGAAAAAACAGCACAGGCTTGAACAATGCTGGTGGGACTGTCCAGAACATGAAACTTGTATACTGTACATCATTATAGAACAGGAAATTTAGGAAAAACAAACTGAGTTTAAAAAAACCCAAAACACTTGAAAAACAAAACACCTGAATCAAATAAAAGACAGACCTCTTACCTTACACCAGGTATGAAAGGGCAGGGTCTAGGTCTTCAGACAGTCAGAGTGAGGATTACATGTAATATTTTCTCGTTCCGTGAGCTGAGCTGTTTCTTGCTATCATAAAGAGGAATGCAGAGGCTGTCGTGATAAGATTACAGCTATCTGCACCACTCAGATGAGTGGATAACAGTTTTCATCTGTTAGGCTCTGCCGTGGGAGAGAGAGAAAAGGGAGACAGATGCCTCCACTTAAATTAAAAGCAAATTTATTTTTGAAAAAGAGAGCTGCAAAAGTCAGCGGCCTTGAATAATTTCAAGGAGAACAGACCAAGTTGGGTTTGGGATCTGAGTATATAGAAGGTTCTTTAATTCAAAAATAATGAATCAGTCAAAAAGAGAAAAAGGAAGAAAATAAGGAAGAAAGGAATCAAGGACCAGAAAGAGTGACAAGGCAATCACTGGGTTGGGGACTGAAGAACTATGGAGACCTGTACTTTTTTTCACATGGTTATGGGAATATCAACTAGGATATACACTCCATCATGAGTCTGTACCAAAGTCAAACAATTTCTGACTTAACTGGAGCTGAGCAGGAGAATAGAAGATATTCTTCAATGCCTGTTTGGTTTTAGAGGAACGTGGAGAATACAGTAAAGTAATTTTTCACTGAGGATATTTTACACTAAATGAATATTTACAAACTAATTCTAATATGATGTTAGAAGTGTTGAAAGCATCTTTACAGAATGAGAAACAGTTTAAGAGTTGTGTGCATCCCATGTCGACTGCTGGGAACTAAACAGGCGGAACCAAGAAGTTTCACTGCCTTCTTCTTCAAGACCTTTGTATACCAGTGATTTCAAGGGTCACTTAGCATTGCAGACTGTTTTACAATATTGTCATAGCCAGATGTAGGCTGGGGGAATGTATATGCAGGAAGATCTTAGAGGAAGTAAAGAAGGAAGCAATTCACTACTGAAAGCTGGAACCAGCTATATTTTCTTGAAGTACTTAGGAGGAAAGGCAGTACACCTTTGTCAGATACATTTGTATGATTTGCTGAACGTAAGGAAAGGAAAATGCAATGGGATCTGATGGAGTTATGTGATTCTCACATCCATGGCAACTGGATGATATTCCAAGAATATTATAGTTCTTCTGAGGTCTTTCCAGAAGTCAGGAGAGGGAAGCACTAATGTTTTATAACAATGCAGATTTGACAAAAAATCCCCTCTGATAAGATTTTCTTCTGAGGTCAGATAAAAGAGATAGAGGTCCCCACCTTTATTTTGCCAATGAAAACCAGACCTTTCCCAGTGACTGACAAAATATTTTCAAAGATTCATGGATTTCTTCCTTTCGGGCCTGGAAATGGCTCAAAGCATGTGAGGTGTCTCCTTCAGTGAAGGCTCTCCCCAGGATCTCTGATGCCTTCTCTGCCTCTTTCTTTCCTCACTTCACTGCTACCTCACTCCCCCTATTTCCCCAAGAGAGCATAATTGAAATAAATGATGAATGAAATTAAATAAATAAATACAGCAACACAAAACATTGTGTTCTAATAAAAAATAGTTTCAGTAATAATCATCTTAATCATTTCACATACCTGAAGCAAGCAAGAGCAGGCATTCATTGTACTGTGCTACCAGGCAAAAAATGATTAGTGACCAATAAAGCGGGAATTATATGAGATTTTTGCCCCGCCCCCCAATTTTCCTCTTTCAAATAGGAATAACTTGTTTTGTCCTTACTAGTTAAGGAAGTTAAGCTTATTGAACAACGTTCTAAATCAATTCATCTCCACTCATCATTATTTTACCTTTTGCTAAATGCCCTTGAATTTTTCAGCTTCTTTATAAGAAAAATGAATAATATCAGGCTACTCACATGCACTTTGCAATATCATTGAAGACAAAGTTTTATGTCTCTGAGCTACTCTGTAATAAATAGCAGATAGGGATGAACAAGAAAATCTGGATTTCATCCACAAAAACATACTGCATTATAAATTAAAAGAAATAGCTAAGGAGGGACAGGAGGAGGAGAGGAAGCTTTTTCCCAGGATGAAATTTTATATGGGAATTTTCAGCCAGTGGAATACTTTTATGCACATGTTTTTAAGTCTTGAAAATAACGGTTGATAATGGAAATGCTGACAAACCTTTTGATGTTCACAGGACTGTAACATCCTGTTTAACGCAACCAAAACTGCAAGGTATGCTTTTAATCTTTTTCTGCTAAGAAGGCAATTACACAAGCATCTTGTTGAAGTAGTTTATAATATGATTAAATAGGCAACATTAAATCAACTGGTGATTGAATCCTCAAGAGAGAATGAATTTCACTTTAACTTGAGAGTTACCATACTTCTTTATATTTAAAAGTCCTTTAAGCAGGACACATGATGGTGTGATACCACTCATCCTAGTCTCAGGTTGAAAATGAAGGTTCTCAAAAATATAAATATACTATTTTTTCTGCTCCTGCTATCTTAATTTTAATGTTTACAGAATGTGATGAAAGCTGGCTATATTTGCATTTTATTTAATCTTAGGGGAGACTAAACTTCACACATCTGGTGGAGGCAATCTTCTAAAGTGTTTGCTTATGTAAATTAAAAATAAGATTTCACCTGATACATTTCTAGGCAATTTGTTTGTGCTCACAACTGTAACTAACAAAGATTACATTTTTGAATCCATATAATTCAATTTGTACTTCCCTCTAATTCACCACATATTAGTATTTTTTTGTTTGTACCCACATAGCCCTATAGTCATAAATATAAATTAAAAAGAGTTTGTTTGCATAAAAAGAAGAGAAGTAGAAATCTCCCATAAATAATAATTCTCAAATCTGTGTTCCTCCTCTGGCCTAGAGACAGGCTAGGTCACAAACTTCAGGCAAGAAATAAGCTATAAAATTCTATATTTTTGAGAAGTTCTCATTTCAGGATTATGATTCCAATTCAAATATTTGTAGTTTATTAATCTTCTTCTATGGCTGATACTGATGAAAACTAAAATATTTAACTCCAGTAATGTTTCATTATAAATCACTTCCTGTCACCTTGTCCTAATTGTTGTTATCTTTGAATAACCTTCAACTCATGAATGTGTTTGTTAATGCAATGTCCAGTCCTCTAGGCAATGTTCCACATGAACAGCATTAGATTATCTATACACAGACTCTTCTTACCTTCCTGAGCTGTAAAGTGAACTTGCACCTTGAAATTAATTTAGCCTGATTTATTTATTTGCTGCTCAATTGTATTATTAACTTATATTTTTCTATCCATAGACTGCCAAATCAACATAACTCCTTACCTTTCACAGTCTGTCTTAGTTAAATGTCATCTGGGCATTGCACTGTCTGCAGCTGATTTCCACCTCTGAACTACTGAAGGTTTGCAGACCCAGGAGGTCTTCTGCATAGCCTCTTAGAATCCACCTTTGTGCCCTATTATTTCTTGCTTATCAAAACTCTCCACTTACTTAATGTTCTTCAGCCTCTTTTCAATCCATGTATCAGTATTCATACCCAAACCTCTACAAATTAATCTGAGGGTGAGATTTTGCAATAGATTTGAGAACTTTACTAAAATCAAACTGCAGTGTGTCTTCCATTTCCCTTCACTCACAAACTTAAAAATTCTGTGCAATACAAAGCAAATAAAGTGAGCTCGGTAAGATCTATTCTTTACAAATCAAGCTGCATATTGCTCATGGTTATCTTTTAGAAAAATTAATTAGACTAACAGGGCTTCTATTGCCAAGAGTCAAAGCGGTATAAGTCTCCTGAGGACAGCTGTTCCTGTGAATTGCATCCGAAATTAAGTAGTCACTCTCAGGTTTAAAGAACTGGAAGGATATACCAGAGAAAGGTTTGAAGCAGGTTCAAAGAATAGGATTACTATAGACATAGCAGTATGCAATTTTAAAGTTTCTGAACCTAAAAAATCCAAATTTCTGACCTTGAAAAATGTACAGGGTAAAATTCACCACAGCTTAGTATATGCACATGAATAGAGAAGTGATGATTTATCTTAGCTGAAAGTTGATTTGTATACTTCTAATTATAAAGAAATCTTTGGAGTTATTATTTTAGGCACAGGTGTCACTATGTTTGCCTAAAAGCTGCTAATGAACCCTATGGGACAGATAACTGGAAAAAAAAAAAGAAAAAGTTCACATTTATAGCTCTTTAAAAAATTTAAAGTTTTAGAAATGAAAGAGGTCAAGCTCTTACACAGCTCTAAGTTTGTCCTTACAAATGTCTGAGACAGGTGGGATTTGAACACGTATGCATTGAATTTCCAATGAAATTAAGTAGAAAAATGTATCTCGGACTAGAATAAGGTTATAAATAACCATATATCAAGTAATAATTAATATGTCTTTGCTGATTTGCATGAGGCTTCTGTCAGCCCATTCCTCCAGCTTCTCAGAGTCCATCAGAATGACAGCCCTGCTTTGCAGTGTACTGACTACTCACACTAGTGTTGGATTGTGTGTGAACTTGATGATGGTGCACTCCATCCCATCGTCTGTCTAATTGATGAAGTTGTTAAACAGTATTAGCCCTTGAATTGCCCTGTGAGCAATTCTACGCATACAGCCACTCATCTGTTCAGCACAAAGAAATTAAAGTTACCATTAGAGATTTTACTTTTGCAATCCAGCTCCTGAGGCCTAAGATTAATTTTCTTAATGTTGTAGAGGATTTCAGAGTGAAAAGAAATCCAGATCAAAACTTTACTATATCAATTTCTTTCTGAAACCTACAATATCATTGTCGAACATATAGCATAAATGTCAATTCAGGAGAGCATCAAAGGTTGAAAGCCACACCTAAATACTGATCAGTGCGACTAGATTCTAGGCTAGAGTGATTTACACATACACAATTCACATTGTTTATAGGAATAATTTCCTGATTTTAACAAATAATCAAATGTATAAAAAAAGCAAAAACATGAATCTTTTTGGAATTCAGAGCTCTGTTATATTTGCTATTTAATCTCTTAATAAATGGTTTGCCCATCCGTGACAGGAATAATAAAGCAATTTACTGGAAGTGGTTTTTTCCCTCTTTTTGAGTTCTATCCAAGCCATAGCCCTTGGCTAATATAAATGATCATAGCTCCATAGTTACAGTAGCTTTTACAATTTACGCTAGAAGCCTCACAAAGACAGAGTTTTAGACAGCTGTGGAAATTTTAGGAATTGATTGGGAATTTTTTAAGTTATAATAGTCATCCATTCTTATACTGGCTGTGTGTATAACAAAATGCTAATCATAATCCTAAAATACTAGCACAGTAGGAAAATGTTATTGTGGAATCACTTCAGTGCTTAAAATTAGGTGAACAGGTTGTGCTTCAGCTCAGAGAAAGAACCAAATTTTCAGGCATTTCAAAATCTGTGCCTTTCTGTAGCGTAATAGTAAGTAAGGTAATGGTTCGTGGTCTCTTCCTAACTTCTTGAAAACAGTTTTGGGGGAAGAAACTCCATTTGCCTTTCTTACTTTCCAGCTCAAGTAGACTTGTTCCTGGCTCATACAATAGAAAATAGGGTTGGGGTTTTTTTTGGTCCAGATGAATAAACTGTGACTTTTTTTTCAGTTGCAAGGATGCAAAACCAGAAGATAGTACCTTAAGACTTATTATCACTTTAGCTGTTGAATTTTCCCTGACAGAATGGGTCAGTGCTGGGTCCAGTCCTGTTCAACGTATTCATCAACGACTTGGATGAAGGGACAGAGTGTACCCTCAGCAAGTTTGCTGATGATACAAAGCTGGGGGGATCAGCTGACTCACCGGAAGGCTGTGCTGCCATTCAGCGTGA
>VZSC01005890.1:31110-63120 GCA_013398225.1 Steatornis caripensis | reverse complement strand
AACCAGGGCCTGTGCCTGTGAGGCGATTTTCAGCTGTCTGTAGAAGGTCTCATCAACTTCCTCATCCTGATCAGGTGGCCTATAGTAAACACCCACAATGGTGTCATCCACATTGGCCTGCCCTCTAATTCTTACCCATAGGCTCTCAACTTGGTCTTTAATCCACCCCTAGGCAGAGTTCAATGCATTCCAGTTGCTCTCTCACATAAAGAGCAACTACTCCACCACCATGCCTTGCTGTCCTGTCCTCCCTAAAAAGTACATAGCCATCCGTGACTGCATTCCAGTCATGTGAGCTGTCCCACCATGTTTCTGTAATTGCAATGAGATCATGGCCCTTCGACCACACACAGATCTCCAGCTCCTCCTGTTTATTCCCCATACTGCGTGCATTGGTGTACAGGCACTTCACGGAGGTAGTTGAGCACACAGGTTTCCCTGGAGGGATGCAAGAAGATCCACTGTAGTCACGCACATCGTTGAGGTAGCTGGCCTTCTGCTCCTCATCTTGGGGGCAGCTAAGTAACCTTTTTTACTGCCCTGGCTGTCCTGGCTTGTTCCCCAGTCGGTTGCAATGGCATGAGTATTGCCATTTCGGACTCCACCCCCCGAGTCCTTCAGTTAAAACCCGCCTCACCAGGTTGGCCAGCCTGTTGCTGAAGATTCTCTTGCCCCTTCTAGACAGGTTGAACCCATCCCCCAAAGTGCTTTATTTGTTAGAATAATATATCCTGTAAGATTCTTCCTTATTAGTGGGTAGGTGTCATGATGGAAACATCCAACTGTCAGGGTGCAGCATGGGCCAGGGTCTCCCTGGGGCCAAGTGCTATGGGTGTTCCCTATGGCAGCTCCCCATCAGGGCAAGGCCTGGCAGCTGAGGTCCATCCCACTGAACCAGTCAGGAGCAGGGCAGTTGGGGAGCGCTAGGGCGGCATAGCCCTGGGCATTGGGCACCTCCCTGGGGACAGGGACACGACTATGTTGGGCCAGGACAAGTGTCCAAGACTGGGCCAGGCTTAGTGGTACCCATGTCCAGGCAGAACAGGGCTGTGGGGAGCTGGAGACTGGCCTTCTGTGGCATTGCTGGGGCAGAGACTGATGGCCCTGAGGGGCTGACATGGGGTCCTGGGCTGTGGCAGGGTCTGGGGAGTCCTTGAGGTGTGGACAGGGATGGTCAGGTCCATCAGTGCCCCCATGACCCTGGCATCAGCAACATGATAGGGCCATTAGAGCTTTATTTCTGAAAATATTTATTTTAATAAGTAATTCAACAGGTTCTCTTCCTCCTAATGTATGGAACTGAAATGGATAGGAAAAGCCACAGCAAAACTGCTGACATTTTTGCTTGGCTGTGCAGCCTTCTATAAAAAAAGCTATTTATTTTGAACATGAAAATCTATGAGTTCAAGTAAAGATCACCATAAAGGAGGTGACCCACAAGATACTAAAATTGCCTCTTCTCTCTTCTATTAGCACCCGAAGGCCTCCACCCTGAATGGTTTTCAGAATGACAGTGAGCGATAGTAAAATTAGTGCAAAACTGACCTTTCTTTATGCACATGGCGTAACTTTTGATTGTCTTACTGAATCAATAGCCTGTGCCAAAGGTAGCATTGAAAACTATTAATCATGTGCTAGCAATGAGTCTTGCAGGTATTGGGGGTCTTATGAAGTACCCCCATGCAAAACAAAGGAGCAGACAATGTAGCAGGCAACATTTGTGAACTCTCCTTTTTACTGTGCTTTTGTGATGGTCAGTTTCTGAAATGGCTGTAACTTGTTTGTGTTTCTTGTTTGGATTGTATCAACATTTGATCTGTCACATTTGAAACGTAAGCTATTTTAATCAAATTAGGATTTGGCTCTCAATACAATTTCTTCCTTCCATTTAAAGAAATGTCACTCTTAAAAACAGGTAGATGATGGCTTACATAGTCAGTGGCACTTCTGTTCTCACAAACACAAGTGGAGAAAAGCAGCGGTTTAGGCAGAAGCATTAGACAGGGGGGATTAGGGACCCTTTAGGAAACCTAAGAAAACTGTAACTTTCCCTCTCTTGGGACAATATTTCTGAAGTATGAATCCTACTAAATTTCCTGCAGCTAAGATTTTGCTGCAAGGAGTTGGTTTGATTCTTAATTTTTTGACATTACATTCAAACTGAGTACATGGATATGAATAAATATTCCTTGTTACAAAAGAAGGGTATAAAATACCCATAAGTACTCTCAGGCACGCCAATCTAAAAATTCTTTCTGTGAGTATCCATTGTTGTGAACGTGGATTATTGAGATGACTTTAAGCAGAGTCAACACTAAAGGAGCATAATTCTGCAAAGTATTCTCCAAGTTTTTATATTGTATCCACGTGCATATGAGAATGAATATTCACAACAAAATTATACTTTATGGTAACTCAAATAACATGTCAGACATTATCATTACAGCTGAATCATATGAAGAGAAATAATTTCTAAAAGCAAAGGTAGTTTACAATAACCTGTTACACCTGGCATCGAAATAGAGTGATTGTATCAACTAAGGGTACTCAGAGCCCTTGGCTCAGGGTGGTAGCTTTTCTGTGGGGATAATAATTTGTTAAGACATCTGAATTACATCACAGTTGCTTGTCTGAGCAAGCTCAACATGGATTCTAGGCAGTAGCATAGTGGGACTGACTGCCCACCTACAGCAATACATTTGCAGAATAAAGGTGTAATATTTCCACTTACCAGAATTTCAGTGCTCACATTACAGCTTCATGAAGCTTCATCAGTTAGGACTGTATAAACCCTCCAAAGTTTTTTTTCTGCTATCCCAAAGGAAGTAGTGAGAAGTAATTCTGTTACTTGAGAGAGGAGAAAATGGAGGCATGAAGGAGGTTTGAGCATTTGGTGGGGATTTTTAGCATAAAAAATATGCAGTAAAGGCTACCACATTTTTGTTGTGGGATGGGTGTTTTTCCCCCTAACAGTTCACCTTTAAGCTCAATTACCAGATTAACGAACCTGCCAAATTCCACTTCTCAAACTCTTCTAATTCCATTTTGCCTTAGCTTTAGTACTATTTCAAGCTGCTGCACTTTGGTTGAGGTCAATTGCTCTGTTGAGTTTCCTGCAAGGAATTTGTTCAACTGTTTCCAAAGGAGACCTGAACTGTGCAGAATTGTCTGTGGAACAGAAAATTATAAGCACTGTACAGCTTCTGTTTTGATGCAAAGTTATGAAATTATGAATATCATTGCAGAAAAAGATAGAGGAATCCAGTCATATGTTCTAATTCAGCAAAGACTCATCTAAAACAGAAGGAACATAGCAAGGACAGTGCAAAAAGTTGAGTTAAAAAATGTCAGCACCAACTGAATGTTAATTGGTCCTGCACTGAAATACAAACCTAAGAAAACTTCAGAAAACAGAAAACAGTGACAGGCATTCTGCAGAATGACCTCATATAAAGAAGTAAAGGTTAACTACTTTTTAGGAAAGAGTTAAGAATTCTTGTTTTAACTTAGATTAAAAATTTAAGAGAAAAATTTAGCTTCTTTCCTTTTCCCCTTCTATTCTGTAAATATATATATATATTTGTGTAAATGTGGTAAAAGATATGTGTAAGTAGGTGTAAGTAGATTTTGTTGGCTATACAAAAGCATTTCAAATGGAATGAAGGATTCAGATCCACAGAGGTCAACAATAATATGTTTACATTGCAGCACAAAAACTTGAAGATGTTTAGATGTTCTAAAGCACCTCCCACTTAAACATACTAAAGTATTTTAAATATTTCCTATTATTGCAATTTGAAAACTACTGATTTCTCCACTGCCACCTTTATGCCTATGCATGAAAAAATGTGATATTCACATATGCCTATGAACATTTAAACAAAATAATAATCACATAGGCTTTTTGTGTGGTGAGATCTGTTACATAGCTGACAGTCTCCCAAAATAAATTTGCAATGTTATTTCTGCGGAAAGTTCAAAAGGTCAAACACCAGAAAATATACCATAGAGAATACTCTGGAGAACACTCCTGTATTGGCAGGAAGATGGACTGCTTGACTTATTGCCTTTTGGTTGTGTAAAATAACTATGCTTCCAAAAAAACCAGATGAGAAGGTAATATTCAGTGCTGGAAGAGTGATATTAATAGTGAGTCAGTTTGGGGTCTTTATTGGATATGTCTGGATTCACAGTGGACTAGGAGAACATGTATATATGCAGCTGCTAATCTTAGATGACCAGTGCCTCTACTTGCAGGTCTTGTGCTCATAGGGGAAGTTGTTTCTAGAAATGACATCACAATTTCTGTAAAATTGAAATGATTCCTGGAAAACACCTCCAAGTATCTGTGATAACTCAGTTGCTTTATGTTAAATTATTTCTGATTGGTAGCATTACGGACGAAAAATGTGATTTCCACTGCATTGAAGTGATTGCTGATCATCAGGGCAATGCATAGGATAAAAGTTCACCTCTGTGATAGAGATACATTTTCAAATATTCGTAACTATGGAAGTATTTTTAGCTATGAAGGTCTATACAAGCATTCAGTCTGTGAGTGACTTCTTGTGTATTCACATGAATAAAGCCACCCATTAAAGATATATGCAAATTAAAAGCAAAAAAAGGATTTTTAATGGGAAAACCTGTTTATTCTTGGCTCCACAAACTCCCAGGGATTTGTACAGATGAGTCATTTTCATTTGTGAATATGCCAAGTGTAGCTAGTATTTCAGGTCTAACATTTTGCAAAACATTATGCTTCTAAAAATGGAGATTTCAGTGTCTGAAGTTGAGATTTAGAATGCCTAATTTTAGGCACTGAAATTGGAGGCTTGGCTCTCCTGGTCTAAGTAGAAGAAAATAAATCTCTAGGGTGCACTTCAGAGAATCCAATTTAGAGTCCTAGTCTGATTCTGTTTCCTTGCAGTGACTACTCTTGGGAAAGGTATGCATTTACTGAGAGGCTTCAAATGATGTCCTTGTCCATTCAGGATCTCTTTGCTACAGAAAGACAAAGATGCACTCATGCACATATTCATCAGAACCACCTCCTGAAATGTGCCTTCCTGTTGTTTGCGAGATAGTGATCTCTTTGGGATGCACAATCCTCAATCTTCACCAATCCTTTGTTCAGCTTCTTTCCCTATCCCAGAGCTATAGGAAAAGAGACAAACAACTTAAGTTGGGGACTCTAAAATAGGTGGCCAAATAGGCACTTTCTTTATGAGTCATTTAAAAAAACAATGAAACGATACGATTCATTTTTGCTCAGGATACTTCCATTCAGTTTCAACTGCAGCACTGTTGAGTGACAGGTGGTCTGTACACATCCGTGAATGAGTTATTTCCTCCCCCATCTGTGTTGAGCCTTAGCATCTAGCTTTCTAACAGCTCAAAGTTGATCTGANTTAAAAAAACAATGAAACGATACGATTCATTTTTGCTCAGGATACTTCCATTCAGTTTCAACTGCAGCACTGTTGAGTGACAGGTGGTCTGTACACATCCGTGAATGAGTTATTTCCTCGCCCATCTGTGTTGAGCCTTATCATCTAGCTTTCTAACGCTCAAAGTTGATCTGGCACATCTCTCTAATCTCTTTATAGGACAGAGGGACATAGCACAAGTATGATACAGCCCTGGGCTGTCTTCTCTAGTCAAAGCAATGGCCAGGACAGGGATGAGTATGAAGGGGTCTTGCAGCATCAAAACTTCAGGGAGAATCCTCACTGATTCATATTGAATGCTTCTTAACCTATCCATGCAGCAGCAACAGCTCAGCTGTCCTGTATAACAGCTGTATGCCAACAATAGCATGATTCACACAGGGAATTTCTGAGATACCTGTCAGCAAGTCTACTAGCATCTAAATTGAAATGAGATAAGAATCAGACATCTCTCTGGTCTCAGTGAATTTCCCACTCTTTCCTGAAGGGCCAAGGAAAGGAAGAAAGTAGTACAAGGAAAGAAAATATGACAATGAACAGGATGACAAAAATACCATAGTTCTCCGTAAAGGATTCAGAAAAATGTAAGTCATTGCCTCATCCCACTGATGTATTTCTTTTGAAGAGCTAGTTTTAAAACCTATCTGTAGCATTAACAAACATGTGTTTCCTAAAATACAAATTTTAAATATACCTTTGATTTCTCCTGGATAGTGAATGTAATATTTCATATCATCTAGACAAGGGTGATTGTATTACCAGTTCTTCAAATTGACATCCTTCTGAAAAATGTAGCAGGATTCCTGATGTTATAACTAACACTGAAGGTTTTGTCTGGCAGTAGCCTCGGTATTTTCATAAGAATAGTGTATTTTAATGCTACATTTTCTTTATTTTTCTGCTATCAGTGAAATCCCCCTCTTCTCCTGAAACTCCATGTTTGAAAGTCTGCTTGAAATTCTCATTTCAGTTAGCCAAACATTTTATGGGTTTTTCACTATCAGTGGATGATGAAAAAAATACTGCCAGTACAAGGTTCTTGTTCTATACTTGCAAATGTCAATATCGTATCACCACAGTTATTATCTTGCCTTCACTTCATGCACAAATCAGGGGTTCTACTTCAAAGATTACATTACACAAAGTCAGATTAGAAGATTGATGAGTCTAAAGGGATGGTGTCTCTCTTCCTTTGCGGGCCTGCAAATTGAGTTTGGCCCACAAGTTGCCAGAAGTGATATGATATTCCAAATCTATCATTTAGCTAGTCAGTGTACAATTGTGCACATCATTTGATCTGTCTTGTTTCTATGGTATACATCTATTGCTAATTCTGATGACTGCCACAATTTCAACTAAGGAAAAAAAATATACATCAGTGATAACCCAACGACCTCTCACTTTTTGAACCAAACTCAAACATGTGTCACAGAAATATATAAAGAACAGTGATCGTTCCTCTCCTTTGTGATAAGGTGATGTTGAAATTATAATTAAGCATCAGAGATAACAATTTGCTGAGACAAACACTTTTAGGACATACCCCCACACTCAGAAAGGCAACTTTTTGTTTGTACATTGATCCTTGAATCCATACATCAAGACTTGGGAGTCAGTGACTCAATCCTTTTTCTCTCCAGTGCTCTGCTCTGTATCTATACTGACATTTCCTGAACTCCACAGAGAGCCCAGGGTGCTGCTTCCCCTGATCCAACCCTGCCAACAACAAATTTCTCTTAGGGGGAAACACACAGATTCCCTTTACATGTAAAGCAAGGCATAGGAGGAAAAGAAGCTGGTGAAGACTGGTGTCTCAAATTGATGGACAAGGGGTGGGGGAGATATGTGCAAGGTAAGTGCCTGGACTAAGCAACTGAGATGATAAATATAGCCTTACCTGACTGTACTGCTGATATACCATAGTTCCAATTGACTAATGTCCTGGCTTCACATTTGATGACTTCAGAAAGGCAGCAGACAGACAAACAATACAGGCTCAGTAAAGAATTTTCTTTCACGTTTTCCCTTAAGAAATAAATGTTCTACCTCGATGCAATTATTTGAAAAAGAGCAAATCACAGCACACTGCTTTTCTGAGGATGACCTTGATGTTTTGAGGTGAACTAGTATAGTTATACACTGAGCATCCATCTCAGATTCCAGTCAAGTTTCAAGTTCTTTAGATACACACAGCAAACAAAGTGGGTAACAAAATTAAAAGAATATTAAGTGCTTACTGCTTCCTACCTTGCCTAATTTTTTTGCATGTGCTAAATAATCTAACAATTACGATCTAAACCACACAGACACGTATATTAAAGACAAGATCTTTAAAGACTTGCCAAACCTCAGAAGTTCCTACCACTTCATAATTAACGGAAAGCTGCTGCTCCATTTGATGGTCTAGGCTAGTAGTAAAGACACAACCATAGACAATGGCCCTCAATTGTTGTCTTCATAGCTTCTCAAAAGCAGTTCATCAGCACAGTGGTGATCGCCATATTAGTTAGGTAAATGCCCAGAATACACCAATGTGAGTGGCCAATAAAACGGAAGAAGACTCAGAGGAGATGGGCAAGGGCAAGGTGCTCATGAAGTGGAGAGTATGAGGCAGGGTGTGACTGACCAAAGCTGTAGCAAAGAAGCTGACTTTTATCTCAACATAAAGGGCTGCTTTTGTTTTAGCTATCAACAGTTGAATGGATCAACTGGTGGTGTAAGTGTTTCTCCTTGAGTTCATCAAAAGAGTGTGAATGTCTCCCTGAGTTAGACAGACCAGCATGGGGAAAGTAAACATATGGCTTAGCCCAACATAGAGCATAAAAGCTAGACAACTCACAAAAGAATTTTGAAGGGAACAACCGACTTGAGCTGGCTCCAACCCACGTATTCCTTCCTGGCAACTGGGGACAGCCAGTGTCATTATCATGAGGACATTACAGAGATGGTTATGGAAATCACATTGGTAGTGTGATTGAACTCTATTGCAATTTCAGTATTTTGTTAAGTGTAATTTATATGTCATTTGTATTGTGATTTTAGTATATTTTGTATTATTCTGCCAAACCAGAAATTCTGTGTAGCATTGACCATCTTCAAGTAAGTAAATTTGATATTAAACATTACACCCTCCATGTGAGGAATATCTAAAAGAACCTAGTCAGAGAGTATTGGAGTCAGTCATGATTTTAGGCTTAGTTGGACCTAAGTTCTGTTCACTGCTCCACCAGAGATATACTATTCCAAAATGGAGACACAGTAAATGGAGGTGTAAGTAACTTGACCTAGACATTGCTTTTTTACAAAGCACTCTTGCAACAGAAAGTAAAATGTAACTTTTTTGTTCCTTTAAGATTTGTTTAGTTCTTATTTAAAGCACTTTAAAATACAGTACATAAAGGCATTATGTAAAAGGAAATGATTTATTCAGTGCAGGAATCATAACTCAAAAGTACTTTCTTTTTCCCAGGCATATTTTCTCTGGTTCTCTCTTTCTATTCACAGCAGTGCCATTTTCTGTCCAAATAAATAGAGGTTATGTAAGAAAAAATACCGTAGTGTGCTCTACGGAGGTATCTCTTAATAAAAAACAATAGGTATTGTACAAACCAACATGCTACTTAAGCAGTGTGAGATGCTAAATCCATTTGGTATCACATAGATCAGACCTGGGTGATTAATTACAGACCTAATCGGAAAGGTAAACAATCCATCCTCATCGTAGAGCAGTAAGCATACATCTTCTTAATCACAGTGGGATTATAACATCCTACTCTCCACAGGTGTGTAGCTTTATGTCACCAGCATCTGCTATGAATCACATAGAGTTATTATTCTCATTTTACAGCAAATACAGAGATGAAAATAACTATACAATATATGATTCCTGATTGCACAGAGAGAAAAAAATAGTTATGTGCAATTTAGACTGTAATATTTCTTCTTGGTTGTCTCATTTGGCAACATGTTTTTTTCCAACTATTATTATCAATATGATATCCATAAATTTGCACTTATCCCTGGCACGTAAACTTAACTAACAGCAATTATACTGCCACTGAAGGAGTATGGTAGAGCACACAAGTGAGTTTCACAATGGGTTTTTTACCATGTTATGGTATTGTTGTTAGGTACAAGACATAAACTAAATCAGTTCTGCCAAAAAATATAAATGTCAAGGTCTGGTTTGGTTTTGTTTTGTTTTGTTTTGTTTTGTTTTAACTTGAAAGCTAGCTTTTTTTTTTTTTTTTTAGCCATTTGTAACCATTTCTATTTTACTCTGACAAATATCACTACTAGACACCAAATCTGAAGTTATGTTCTGCTCCAAACACTCAGCATGTGTTACAAACTGGAGAAGAATTCAGGTTACTTGTGGTCCAGACGGTTCCCATTATAATCAGTAGANTTTTTTTTTTTTTTTTTGCAGCCATTTGTAACCATTTCTATTTTACTCTGACAAATATCACTACTAGACACCAAATCTGAAGTTATGTTCTGCTCCAAACACTCAGCATGTGTTACAAACTGGAGAAGAATTCAGGTTACTTGTGGTCCAGACAGTTCCCATTATAATCAGTAGAATACATCCCATTAACTTCAGGACAATTAGATCTCATTCTGAAGCTCTTTGCAGAAATCATATAGATCTCAGCTGTGTCACCTGGATTTCATTTCCAAGATGTCCAGCTCTGTTTCCTTCTAGGTGATTTTTTTCAATTTATTCATTTATTTTTAAACCTCAATGATCAACAGAAATGAACATCTGAATTGAAAATGAGAATAAGTTGTATTTTTACTGTATAATGACAGGCCATTATTAGGAAAAATGGGGCTGGAATGGACACAGAAGTAATGTACTGCATCCCTCTGCCTTATGGCAGAAACAGGTATATCTACAGCTTTCCTATCCTAGTCGTAATAAATGTAATTGAATTTATTAGTACTAGAGAAGAAAACAAGCAAGATTTCAAGTTAAAAAGTCAACATTTACTTCAAATTCCTTCAGATTCTCTGCTGAAATTGTATCTCCAGAACCCAGAACTGAGTAAAGCTGCTGTTCAAAAATGCTTCTGTTGGAAAAGTGGAAAAAGTACAAGCTGCATTTTAATAGTCCAAGAGAGAAAAAAAATGCGTTATTGGATAATGTTGAGATGATCTTTGGGAAAATAATTAATTTCTCTCTTTCATCACTGCTACACTGCCATTTTTGTTGCATTTTGTTAGAGGAAAATACACCATACCAGATACAGCTGTGAGAGGGGGGAGGTTGCTGCAGCTCTACGCCCCCAGTTTCAAACAGTGTTGAGACTGGAAATGTAATTCCAACAAGTACACACACAGACAATACCCATTTGGGCCCCCCCACCTGCCACTGTCTCTTTGTGCTACTTTGTGGGTATGTGGTTGAGCTTTTGTTACATAATGGATCTGTTGTATCCCTGAATTGTATCTAGGAAAGTTTAAAACCTGGATCCATCCTATGCAAAGCAATTGGCATGTGACTTGGAAGAAAACTTACATTCTATGCAATGTACTTTATGCAATTCTACATAACTCAATGACTCAAGACCAAATACAAAGTTCAATGAAATGTATGAAACAGTCGTCTTTATTTTCTCATCTGCATTTACATGTACAGGATGCAGAAGTGGACCCTTCTATGTGTGAGTCTGATCCATGGAGCAAAAGAATTGCTTGATTTTGACAATAATCTTTAGAAAAATTGTTTTCCTTTCTTATTTATTTCAATACAGGATTATCATTTATTGTGGGTGATCAACAACCACTGTATATATTTAAATACACCTATAAATATGAAATAAGATAGTTATCAGAGATCAGATCTACACTTAAACAGCTAGTGTCTTCAAAATAAACCTTTGTAGAGTAAGTGCTCTTGACAGTTTCTCTGCCATTTATAACAAAATTGCTTAGTAATTGACTCAGAGAAAATTTCATGTGCTGATTCAGGTAAAAGAAGTGGTAAATGCCAAATCCACCCTTTTTGATAATGGAAAGCCAACACTCAATTAGGGTTAGCTGGTTACTGTTCTGCGGGTTCAGCTCACATTGCAATTATTGTTGTTTCATTCTGCTTCAACTGAAAGAACATCGTGTCTAGTAGTATTTTAAAATTAATCCTTTCTGTCAATTTCGCTTTTCCTGCTTCATAGGTTTCCTAATCATGGGTTATACTGAAGTGTAGAAAAAGAAATATACTGTGTTTGAGAAGAATTGCTTTTTCATACAGTAGATTCAGTATTCCATATCAGGTGCTTGCAATGATCCAGATTCCACAAAGTTGGTGTAACTAGAACTGCTTCATGCAACAAAAAGAGATTCAAAGCCTCTTTTTAAGGAAGTGTCCATTGATGGCTCCATTTTACCCTCGTTAAAATGAAACATAAAGCCCATAACATATGTTACAAAGCCTGGGGTATACAGAAAAGCAAACTCTTCCACACAGTTTACTTAGCACAGTCAGGTTGCTGTTATTCAACATTTGAGTTGGGAGAACATGAGATTTTCCTTTTTTTGAAAAGTTCTTAAATTTACAGAAAAATAAATTCTTTTAGAGGCTGTAAACAGACTGAGCATTTACCAATTCATAGAATGTGCCTCAAGCAAGAAGTACACCACTGTACATACCAATGGCTCTCTAAGCTGACCTCTTTGTTCTTCATATAGTTCTGTCCATGCAGTATCTTTTCTTTTTCTTTCCCCCTCACTTCTTGTATATGATCCAGGACTGTGCCCCTACCCTCAGCCAACTGTGTAGCAACGCTTTGTGGAGAAACTATGTCACTAGCCAGCTGCAAATCTGATTGAGTGCAGTGCGATCCTTAGGCTAGGAAGAAAGAAGTGTATTTTGTGACTATCAGATTACAGTTTATTTGGCTTTGCTGCTTTTTATATATTACATGTCCTCTTGCCCAGTAGCTCTTTAGTTACCTACACCAGGTTGATTCATCTTTTTTTTTAAACATATGCACCAATAAAAAGAGTATGTTTTGTAGGGTTTTATTGGATCATGCCTGAAGTTGCTATTTATATTTATAAAATGACAGGTCTTGTTCTTTTAACGAGGTTTTGATACCTTAAAGTAGGGTGTTACTTGTCGTCTCTTACCCCTTTATTTCACTGCTGGTAACATAACAAAATCAAAACTTAATTGTAAGTACTTACCTTGCACAAAACAGATCAATCTGCTCCACTAAGCGTGTCACATGAGAAAAGCAGTCAAGTCTAATTGATCTCAAAGTTATGTGACACAACTACCATTATAGTATTTTCCCTGAGATAGGCTCAGTCAATATGTTTACTACTTTTAAAAATAAAGTATCCAGTGGGCTGATTTTTTTTTTTTTTACCAGTTGACTCATGCATATTAGAAATAACCTGGAAATACGTGGTTTGGGTCCATCAAAAAGTATTAAAATCTGAGTACATATTCTTCCTGGAATTAAGACTTCTGCTTATGCTTTGAGTCTTCCTAGCCTGTGCTCACACTCAACTCATCAGCCTGAACTAACCAGCCTGAACTAACATTTCCTGCAGTGTGATGCAGATTTGCATGAGCAGATGATTATATGAAAGTTAATATAAGACAGGTTTAGAAGGATAAAGTGGTTCCATATATTATCTCAGACACCTCTAGTTCAAGACAGAACACTTCAAATAATTAATTGCTTTTTTCTTTTATAAACATGTACGTTTTAACCTTTTTGGATGTCTTTCTACAGTGTCAGCCGTAACTCCAACCTGTCAGTTCAGCAGTACTTTACAACTACTGCAGTTCACTTTGTGTGTGATAGGGAAGAGAGTCGCAAGAATTACACTGAGGCTCTTTCAGGACTGTGAAAAATGCAAGATATGAGTGACCAGTTATAAGGATAGTTTCAAAATACTATTGAATGGGAATAGCTTCAAGGCAGAGTAGGTAATAAATAGAAAAAATGATTACAAAATGAAAAAGTTCCTCTGTAATGTGAGAACTGGTTCAGGGGACATGGACTTAATGACTTCCTCTGTCACAGACTGCCTCAGAGAATTTAGGAAAATCACTTAATCTCTTCTGAGCCATGATATAGAGATAGTAAATTCCTTGTCTTTTGATTTTTTTCCCTTTCTTTTCAATTTAGATTTGAAAAGAAGATTTTTCTCATGATGCACTTGCCTAAATCTTTTGGTATTGTCAAATTTATTGACACATATTGACAAAATGAAGTACGGACTAGATAAATGGACAGCAGCATGGACTACCTGAACTGCCAGGCTCAAAAAGTTAAGATCAGTGGCGAAAGGTCCAACTGGTGGCCAGTCATTAGTAGTGTGTCCACTTGGAGGTGAGATGATACTCGGGCCAATGCTGTGTAACATCCTCCCTAATTACCTGTGTGACAGGACAGAGCACACCCTCAAGTTTGGAGATAATACAAAAGTGGGAGGAGGAGTGGCTGATGGTGTTAAGTGTAGGACTCAAGGGTTTGGTAGTGGGATGGCTACAATGGTGTCCTCTATGACAACAGGCCAGGGGCTGCCCTATGCTGGGCACAGACGGTTCCACCCAGTTTCAGTCAGCTCCACAATGGACCCATCACAGGACACAGCTGAGCTCATCATGAAATTTGGTGGTGCCTTTGTGGAAAGATATTTAAGAAAGAGCAAGAAACACTGGAGAGAGAGGGAGATGGAAGGAGGGAATTAGAGAGAAACAAAGGGGGAACACCGAGTTCAGAGAAGCAGGAGGTATGTCATGGTGGAGCAGGCACATCCCAGGAGGGACTTCAGCTTGTGGAGGATCCATGCAGAAGAAATTTTCCCTAAAGCGAAAATTATAGATGGATGATCCCATGCCAGAGCAGCTACACACTCAAAGGGACTGCAGCCTGTAAAGTAACATCAAGTCCTGCACTTCGAGAGGACTGAACACATGCACCAGTACAGGCTAGGGGCTGACTCGCTGGAAAGTAACTTTGCACAAAAGGCCCCGAAACTCTGGTGGACAACAAATTGAACATTTCCCATTAGCTAATATTTCTTTATTAGCAAAAAGAATTACAAACTTTTATACATCAAACCAAAGGCATCTCAATAAGCAAGTGAGTCAAAAAATATGGAACATACTTTGGATAAAAAGAACGTTTGTTCTCTTACTAAAGATGAGGGTAAAAATCTTGCTTGTGTAGTTACTGCCTTCAGGTACGCAGATATCAAAATTAAGGTGTAATGGCCAGATCTTTCATAGAATATTCATCATACAGACAGGGTATAAGTTAGGCTTCCAAAGGGTTTGAAATACTGTATTCTACTGACATATTTTATTCACTTGTGGAATATTGTCACAGACATTTTCTATAGGCATTCTTCTCAATGGATTAAACCAGCACGTTAGACCTAATTCTTTTTTCCCTATTCTCTGCAGGTATGTTTGGTGTGAAAATAGAAGTATGATCAGATTAATGCTGTAGATTCTGTTCAAATATCAGAGATCGTACTAGTTAGGAATACTGACATACTGCAGGGATTTATAACAATAGCAGTGTCATTTGGAAATCTTGTTTATCTACAGCCTCTTGTATTCATAGCAAAGATCTGAAATTTAGCTTCCTTGTTAGTTAGCAAAACTCCATAATCTTGTCTCTATTCAAGCAGAAGATGATGCAGTTCTCTAGATTAAATAATGCTGAAAAAAATCTATCATAAACATGCAAAATACTAGAATTAAATACACTGTTAACCTACAGTAATAAAGAAAATGCATCTTGCCTTTTTTTCCCTAAAGCTTAAACAGAAGTTGAAACATTCCCTAGCTACATGAGAAAACCACGGGGAATTATTTTATGTCTGTTTCTCTAAAGCACTTCTTGGTTTTGTATTTTCACAGAATCTCACAGTGGTAGGGGTTGAAAGGGACCTCTGGAGATCATATAGTCCAACCCCCTTGCTAAAGCAGGTACCCCTAGAGAAGGCTGCATAGGAACGTGTCCAGGCAGGTTTTGAATATCTCCAGAAAAGATGTATCTCTCTGCGCAGCCTGTTCCAGTGCTCTGTCACCCTCAGTTTAATTTAAGCAAGTTTCTATATTAAAAATAAAAAATTATACCTGAGTCTCCTCTCATTTTTGCTTGTCTCATCTAGAAGTAATCAGATAAAAAGAGTAGTTAATCCTCTTGCTATTTATATCTGAATAAATCCAATTTAATTGCCTACAAATTTGAATAGGAATAATTTGCAAAACATTAGCACGAGTGACAACAGAATTTAGCCAATTGTACTTTACAGGAGAACTGTTCTGGCTGAGATGGAGTTAATTTTCTTCACAGTAGCCCTTATGGTGCCACATTTTGGATATGCAACTGAAATAGTGATGACAACACATCAATGTTTTGGCTATTGCTGAACAGTGCAGCATCAAAACTTCCTCTGTTTCTCACACTGCCCACCCAGCAAGTAGGCTGGGAGTAGGCAAGAGGGGACACAGCCAACACAGCTGACTGAAATTGGCCAAAATTTACCATATCTTATGGCCTTGTGCTCAGCAAAGCTAAAGGGCAGGAGAAGGAAGGGGGAGATGTTTGGAGTTACAGCATTTGTCTTCCCAAGTGTCTGTTATGTATGCTGTGGCCCTGCTTTTCAGAAAGTGCCAAAATATCTGCTTGCCAATGGAAAGCAGTGAATGAATTCCCTGTTTTGCTTTCCCTGTGCACGCAGCTTTGCTTCACTTATTAAACTGACTTTATCTCAGCCCATGAGTTTTCACCTTTTGTTCTTCTGATTCTCTCCCCATCCCACTGTAGGGCGGGGAGAATGAGTGAATGGCTGGGTGGGCACTTAGCTGCTGGACAGGGTCAACTCACCACAAGAACCTGCATCCTCAGAATGATTGTTCCTTGGGAAAAAGAAAATACATATTCCCTAGGATAGGCGAGTGAAAAGCAGGGCTTTTTCAATACATCATCCTAAAGTTGATGTGAAGATGTCACATTGCCACCATAAACAGATGACAGGTATTTAGTGGCAGTTAAGAGTATAAGAGTTTTTTTCTGAGACAAAATAAGTACATGAGAGATATCCCAGAGGCAAGTTTCACTGAACCACCATACTAGAACTGGATTGCTTTTGGACAGACTGCAGGCTGAAATACAATAAAGATTTAGAATTAGTACAGCACATGTATCAGCAAAGCAACCTCTTCCAGCTGTCCCCAGGCTGGCAAGGAGCAGCTGATAAACCTGGCATATGTTCTCATGGGGGACAAATTCTTCATATGGTTCTTGATCTATGTGTTACTCATGGCTTTAATATGGATAATTTCCTGCCAGAAACTCAACTGAGAAAAAATGCATTTCATACAAAGTATTATATTTTTTTGCGACAACTTAGTCTTCCATTATCTACTTCCAATCCCATAGCTAATTTCCTTTTTATAGCTCTCATACTTCCTACGTCTATCATAAATACCATGAGAGGAGGAGAAAAAAGGAAAAAGAAGAGCCTTCCCTGGAGTATTGTTACTACTCTTCTTCGTATTCCAATCCTAATAAAAAAAGTACAATGCATCCTTCTCCTGAAAACATAAAAAATATGACCTACTCTCAAAGGTATAGCATAAAGTGGGCTGAAGACTTGATTTGGTTTCTATTTTGTCCTGATCACATCATTGCTGTGCCATTCTAATACGAATGAAGTGTGCAGCCTCTATTTTTTCCCTCTTCATTAATTATTTTCTAATTTCTTGACTTCTCTGTATCTTTTCATCATCTGACTACTTCTGATGTCTCAGCAGCATTTTGTTTACCCTCTCTATTCCAATTTCATCTCACTATATCTTCTCCATCCCATTTGCTCCTTTGTATTTTTAAACAACTCACTGATAGATGTCTATAGATTTATTTTCTTTCTCTCCTTCTCACTTCAGTGTTTTCCATCAGTCAATCATCCTTTGAAGAATTTCTGTGTTTGCTTAAACTTGAGGCCCGATATTATACAAGTAAATATAAAAAACTATGTCTGCGTCTGCCTTCTTCATGTTGCAAAGCTGCCTTTGACTTTTTTAATTGTTTTATGTTTTGCATTTAGTTGAGATTTAGGACCTGTGAATATTGCAAAATATCTAAGATCATTGTGAATTTGGGAAAGAGTATGAATATTAAACATCTAGAAGAAGGAAAAAAAGGCCTGAGTTCTGGGTTATGTGACAAAGTTTAAGAAAAATAGGCACTGGAGCCTTACATTTCCAGACAACTCTATGTGATTTTTGATATGCATCTCTCACTTTCTACTACTTTGTTCCGTGGCAAAATTTCTGTGTTATGAAGTACATCTCCCATTAAAGCAAATGAAAAAACAGCAAAGCATTTGAAATGTGATTCCTAAGTCACATCAAGGGCATTGTGTTTGCCAGGTGGTAAACAACCAACTGGATTTAGCTATTTATCCAAGACCAGACCCTTGATGGGCATATTCAGTCATAATGTCATATTCAGTCATAAATATTCAGTCATATTTTCATACCTATTTTTTTCTTACTGGCCTCTGTGCCTATTCCACTGACCTTAAACGTCAAGATTGAGAGTCAGCTTCACATTGTGTACAACTTGGACAGGATTCAGCTAGTAATAGCTGACAACTAAGTATGGGCTTGTAAGTGTGAGCTACAGAGTCCAAGCACCCACTAGAAACTGAAGATTTAGTCACTACTCAGCAGTGCAGAGAGCTCTGACCAAACATGGGGGGTTATTGTCAGGTAAGTTTAGCTATTTGGTAACCTCCAGTGAGTGTATTGAGTAAAAGCAGGTTTCAAGAAGTGAGTTAGACCACTCATATCAGGTGGGACCTGGGCCAAGATGGTGGATAAAAATGTGCATTAGGCTTGTGTTGCAGGGATAAGCTTTCACATGACAGGCTGAGGAGATTTAGGTAAAATTTATACATCTTTATTAAAGAGTTGTTGGTTAAAAACTAAATACAGCACAGGGATGGAATGTGAACCTTTGCAGGGAAATGAAACAAGTTAAAATACATTATTTATGTGTATTGGCATTATGCACATTCAGTGATTATTGATGGAAAAAAAAGGAGAAAGGAGGAAGACAAGAAGGACATGCAGAGTTTGTAGCCTGAACTCCTAAAGCAAAAGCAACTGCAGCCTTCAGAAACTAAGCTAAAACTAAGCAGTCTCCACTTGCTTTCTCCTGTAACACCACTTTTGCTCCATCTGCTATCAATAGGTACAACTTTCAGTGTGTGCTGCAGGTCTGTCAGTCCAGGTGATGGGGTTTTTTTTCTCTTTTTACACTACTGAAAGCTCACAAACCTGACTTGAAAGCTAAAACTATCTCAGTAATATTTAATTCTCTCTGATATTCTGTCTTTTTAAAACGTCATTTATTTATGTTAAATGACAGAAAACTAATCCTAAACAATAAAAGAAACAAAACCAAAGGTCCTTGCAACAAGAAAACTAATTTTTTTTGAGGAAGAGCAAATTATTAAAATCCAGTATTCCTCAATTTGAAGGGTTGGACAAATTCAGTTTCAGTCTTTAAGTAGAGATGTGACTAGTTTAACTAGTCTGATTTCAATTTGTTTGACTGGGTCCAAATCTCCCTTCATCTACATGGTTCTGTAGGAATTAGTGTCCCACCTGGGCTCCAGTCTCTCCTCTAAAAGGATACAGGTCTTACACATGTAAACACCTTGGGCCTTAGGTTGTCTCAAAAGGTATTAGATGCCTCTGCATAGGCAACAGAGATAATCCCTCTTACGTGGGTTTTGTTCCTTTCTTTTCCCTCTCCTTCCTGATAATACCCAGGTAAAGATTTGTTTAAAAAGTTCTATACACAGCACATGGCAAACTGTTTGATCATATCAATGCTGTGTAAATCAGAAATTTAAGACCTCCACAGGGAGTGAAAACATTTATTTGAATTCTATTGTATTGTTACTGCAGGGGTTAAAAACATTAGGGTTTTGTGTTTTGTTTCTTTCCCCAAATCTATTCTTAAACAAATCAGGCAAATAACTCACCTTACCAAGCACCACGGGAAAATGAATATAGGGATTCATAACTACTCCCCTAGTTTGTATGCATGACTCTCTGTCTGGTGGCAAAAATCAATTTGCTTCTTTAAAGAGAACCTCTTGGGGATAGAAGAATGCAGAGCTGTAATAGTTTACTGTCTTGAGTGTCTTTGTCTGATGACAAACAGAACTGGAATTGACAACAGAGATTTATACTCATGAGCTGAAATGATTCATGTGTTGTGACTTTTTCCCTCACCTGGCTTTGCAAAACTGCACCTGCAAAACAGTGCATCTATGTCATTCATGTAGTCACCTCGATTGCACGCTTCCCTGGTATTTACAGGCACTGACAGTGCCTTGCATCTCACTATCTATTTATGTGCTCTGATATCCCATTGCTAATCAAGCGCTCTGCTGTCTGTACGAATGTACAGACTTTCCTAAATATTAGACCGTGCACAACTGAGAACTCCACTGAGAATGTTTTAACCTTCGTGTCACATAGTGAAGTATATGAAAGAAAAGATGGGGGTGTAGATCTACACACATTTCATTACCTTACAGGCAGCAGCAGAGAGTGGAGACAGTATTAAAGAGAAACTCAGGAAATACAGGTTTTATTCACAGTTCAGGCTTTGATTTTCTGTATGACTTTGGACACACACATTCACCTGCCTGTGACTGCTCCTGTTTTACCCAGTCTTGCTTTCTTTAATTAAGGGCTAAAAATTGGAAGTACCATCCATTTGTACTGTAGTTAATGCAGAGGGTTTTCTGTCTCTTACAGTCACCAGCTATTTCTGTATTACAGTTCAGATAATTCAGTAATAAGTTCCTCTGTTTAATCTGTATCTTCCAAATGTCAGTAGAGCATCGCTAGTTGATACCACATGAAGGCCTGGGTCAGCGCATTTGGATTTTTTTTAAGCATCTAACTTATATACAAGTAATGTTAACTACTTATTAAATTTCACTGTGAAATTAGCAAAGGCTTTGATATAATAAACAGGACATAGGAGATCACAGTCTGTGGCAAGGAAGTGCTGAACTGGCCAGAAAACCTTCTCAATTCATATTTGTTCTGATTGTAGATTTTGAAGTCACTTGTGGGTTTTCTAATACAGTGAAAATAAAAATAAATATTTTAGAAAAGAAAAGGAGAAAGGAAGAAAAAGGAAAGATTAAGAAAAACTTTTTTCCCCCAAATGTGAATTTGGTTTTGTAGTCAAACCAGAAGCATATCAATTGAATAAATGGAAACTCTGACATTTGAATCTTGTTTCAGTGGAAAAACAAAGATGGTTACAAACAAGTAAAAAGGCATCTGTCCTCTATGAAGATTCTCAGGGAGACAAAAATATGTCCCAAGTTCACATTGTATTCAGCGATAGGCTGTCAGTGTACAGATGATAAGTTCTGCTGGCATAAGATGCAGAAAAATAATTCAATCCAGATCAAGATAGTATTATGCATAAGGATATTCTGGATTGATTGTGTAAGCAGATGTTCTGTGAATTCAATGAAGAAATGTTTTTTGTCACCTCTGTTCAAACAGGCAAGCCAGCTTCATTCCCAGTTGAGATGAGAACAGGAATCCATTGCTTACTCTATTAACAATAGACAATTTTTCTAATAATGAATAGATTTTATCCAGTCCTCTGATAAGATTGTTGAGTGCCAGATGTAGTTGTGAGAGGGAGTAGCAGTTTAATTTTAGCCTAAGAGTTCATTTTAAATGCATCTGAAACAGAATTAAACTGCTCACTAAATAGCATCTGCCAATATGCAATGTTACATCCCTCTCTAACTGCGCAATGCATATATCCTAGATATAGGCTAAGAAAGAAGATAGGTGATAAGAGAAAAAATCAGCATCATGAAAGTATATATTTATTCACTCCAAAGCTGCTTGGGTCCAGGTCATCCAGAAAATATCATTGGTGAGGTACAGTGACAGAAAAATATTCCTACAGTCACACTTATTTTCTCTGTTTGCATACTAAAAAGTATGCACTGACGGCAAATTTAGAAAACTGTTAAGTTTATAGACCCAGACATACTTTTCATAAATTGTGTAATATTCTTTTCTCAAAACATAAACTTTTATTTATGACTTCAGACCCACTGTGGGTTTTGGAGCACTCTCTTCTCTAAAGAAGAGATGACTTTCTCTCTTTCTTTTTCAAACAATGTGAGTAAATCAAAAGTATTTTACCATTACATGCAACCAGAAACAAAAAAGACAGTATCAGGTATTGCCAGCACCCTGCTCCTAAATCTGTAGCTTTGCCTTTGCATACAACTGTCATGAACTGGCCCTGCATTATTTTATATGCATTTGCTTCAAAGAGGTTTCCACATACGCTAAAGTAGCAAGGTCAGTCAATAAACCTTTTATGACAGATTTGGAGAGCTGAGGTTTTGTTGCACAACCCCCCACTGCCTCCAAAACCAGTTATGCTTTTTTTTAAGAAAAAAACACCCACCTTTCTGAGCATAACCCATCTTGTTTAATAGGCACATCCTCTGGCCTGCTGGGCCAGCATAACTTAGTAGGAAAGGGAGTTACTGCTGGGAAAATGCACACAAGAGAGATGGGTTGTAAAAGTGTAATTGGCACACACACACAGCAAAATATCCCAGAAGACTCAGAAGACTTCTCAGTGTTGAAAACATTTACAACCAAACACAGTGATTTATACCCCGATTCCAGTGTAATTACTCATGAGAGCAAGTAATATGCTCAGTAGTAATTAACAAGCCCGAATATTCTGTTATTTTCACTGACTCTCACACCTCTTCACACTGTCAAAGAGGTGTGAAAGAAGGCTTGAGAACAGGGTCTTATTTCGTATTTTTTCCTTAAAGATGTTTTTGTGCTATCAATTCAGCTTTGGAGAGCAAATGTCCCCAACCAAGTAGAATCAACAAATGTGTAAACCCACGTGTCCCCGTCTCATTCATCTCATCATGTGTGCTCTGACAGTTCCCCAAAACAGCATTCATCTAAATAAGTTGTGAACTTCAAAGTCTTATCAGCAAAATTAAAATGCTAAAGTGGCCAATTTATATGTCTATTTAGTTCTTTCAATTTTCTTTTCTTTGTATTTTTCCTCCAAAACACGTGGACACAAACTGACAAACATGAGACTATCCACAGTTTGCTGCATGAACTCAGGTATCCAGATGTGGTCAGCAAATCAATATTCATAACTGTTAAACACTGGCTCTAGCAAATCATAAATATCCATCCTCTTCTAGATTTTAAACCAAAAATTTAAGTTTCCCTATTCAAAATAACACTCAAATTCCTGTTGAGCTTTCTAGCTTGTGCTGAAGTTTCAGTGAAGTTGATGGGACAAAAGTGTGCTTAAGCCATGTCTTATTTGATTTCTCAAAATCAAGCTATATTTTAGCTACTTAAATGTGAATTTAGGGCTAAAGCTGCTATATAAAATGAAATATGATAAAATTACTTTTCACCCTGTGTAATCCAAAGGCATGAAAGAACACATTTAATATTGCGCTCTGCTTCCATTACTAGGCAAACTAAGTGAGGAAGCCTTGGCTGAATACAGACAGTCTCTTATATGCATTTGTAATTGTAGTTGTCAGGAAAGTTTTCTTCTCTGCGGATACTTGAGGTAGAACAATATCACTTGAAAAAAGTATTTTTCTACATACATAGTCCCTTTTACAGAACTTTATTCCCAGTCTTTTCTCGGTATTTTAACCCAAATTTACAGCAACTTTTTGATTTTTTTAAATTTATTTTGATGTGAGTTATAAAACTTTTTGCTATGATCACATACACAGTTGTGTACGATAGAAAGACATGATTAATGCTCAGGTGTAGAGTGTCCATTCCAAGAGGAATCTATGTGATACAGCTTTTGTCTTCAAGATACTTAGGGATTTACAAGATATTAATTAGCCTCAGGTAACCCTCTGTTCATTCTAAGCCCGGTTAGCAGTAGATTTCTCTTATATTTCTCACAGATGTTAAATATCAACAAACATTTTTCCTTCAAAATTTTCATCACTGAATTTTCCTTAGTAGAAATAGTTTCATTAAATCTCCAATTTCATACATGTCTATATTTAATATCGGTAAGTGGAGGAAAACTAATTGTGTTTTTCAGTAACCAGGGGTAAAATCTTGATTATTATTCAGTTTCATGGCACAATGACCTCTGATTTCACTGCAGCCAGGATGCAAAACCATCTATGGTATTGATACTATTCCAGTCAAGATCTCATGCCATTCTTCAATAAATAATGAATCTTGGATGTTTTCCTGAGAAGATATCTGACATGGCAGGTTAGTTGGTTTTGGCTGATACCTTCTTCCTTCCCATAATGGATGACCCTGAAGAGATTGACTGAAGCAGAGATTCCATTACACCAATTGGATATATCAGAACAGTTCTGAGAGAGAAGAAAATTTAGGATATTATCTTCCATTAATTCCTGAAGTTATCTTTTTCCTCTTCTTACTGCTACTGTGCCCCCAGCCACACTCGGCCTCCCAGACCCATCACAGCACTGTTGCAACCCCAAGGCAGAAGCGGGTAGCTGGAGCAGTCAGGCTGAGGTGCAAGGAGGGAACAGCGTAACGCAGACCCCCCTGTGAAAGGCTGCTCTCAGCTACTGCTGTCCTCTTGCCTCCTCAGCTGCTACTGTGGAGCTTTTGCCTGAGGAGAAACACCCTTATGTGGGGATCATTGATCCAGAGAGTCAAGTGAGAAATGTTCAGGTAGCACCTTTCACATCAAATAAACTCAAAGTGTATCAGGTCAAGACTTCCAGCTGCGCCATTAGACTGTGTTCATTCAGTTTCATGAAGGCCCACATCATGACAAAGATTTTGTAAAGTGCCCTTTAGAACAAACTGCATCAGGTTATCAAACAGATCTTGGTGTGGATAACACTTGAGGGAGAAAACCTGCAAGGAAATAGGATTTGATATAGTTTTCATTCTGAACAAAACCTCCTCCAGAAAGGACTCCTAGCTAACATATCATCATTATTCTACCACAAGGTTGGAAAGACTCTTCACCACTGCTGTAACTCATTCCTGAACTTAGACGCATTGATTTCCCTTCCTGACTTATGGGGAAGTTTTGCTGTAGCACCATGGAAAAACTTCTCATGAATTCTGCCCTTATGAGCTGTGTAGGTACTTCTAAGGGCAGAGCTTGCCAAAAGTGTTTCAATTTTCCCTTTTCAATGACCTAATATTATTTCACTTGAAACAATCTGAGTACACTTGGTAGCACTAGATTTTGATTAAAAATGCTGTTTGAAAAAAAATATATTTTATGCCTATGTAACACTGTCACTTTATATTAACTTTCTTACTCATTTCACCTTTATACTGTCCTCTGTATTCATTCATTTTTAACTAAGTTATCTTTTTTCAGTCCTGAAATAGATTGTAAAAAGACAGGAGTGCCCATCTCATTGTGTAAGAAAGCTATTGCCCTTGCAATTAAAAGCAGTTTGAACTCTTAGTAAGCAGACGAAATTTTTCTGGAACCATCCATCCTTAAATCTTTGAACGCTTTACAAAAAGTAAATCACAATGTAACATTGTCCAGTGATTAGGCACCCTGAGCAGCTTTCTAGTACCAATAATTACCTAGACAGAAATGCTATTTTATGTCAAAATGTACACAATCGACAGAATATAGATTAAATATCAAATTTTGTGCTAAATTTTCAGCTAAATTTTCTGAGTTTCTTGCACTGAGGGTTTATTCTGAAAAACTAAATGTGACATTTCTGTAAACAGACAAACTGCTTCTGCTCCACATTTCCACAAACATGGTCATACTCTTAGCTAAAAAGACCTTCAACCTAGAATTAGTAATGACAGTTCTCAGCATCCCTAAATACCTGTTGCAGCTTGTGTTTTTCTGAAATTGTTCGGTTTTGATCTGATGTCAGATTATAGAGATAGATCAGTTAGGCATAGTGCTGTACTACGCTATTTCTTTGGCTGTAATAAGTTACAAAGCATTTAACTAATGTCCTCTCTATGTTCAGAATCAGTAGACTTCAGACCCTGCTGCTGTGTTTATGTGCATAAGTAATTACAGTTCACTTCACAAAGGTGTCTAAATGCACTTCAGAACACAGAGAATGTCCTTACAAGAGATGTTCTCCACCTGCATGTGCCAGTGTCAAGAATTGCAGTATATAGCACTACAGGTACACGGCAAATGCCTTTTGAGAATAAGACTAATGATTCTGAAGCAGCATTTAAATATCTGGTATCTCAACAGCTCACATTGCCATGAACTGTCGTACGTGGTATGGCAATAGCTCATGAAAAATCACACAAATCTTTCAGTTAAGGTAAAGCGAATGTCAGTTCGTTACAAAGATTTCTGTAAAGCTGTTCTGTGTTCCTTGTTTTCATGAGTGCCTGTGCTACACAAAAGGTAAATCAAATGCAAACAGTCAAAAAGTCCCTTCTGGCTAGTTCTGTACTTGTGTCAGCCCGGGTTAGGGAGCTCCTTTGTATTCTGGCAGTAGCTCTACTCCCTAAGGCGCCATATAAAACATTTAACAGGCTCCTGCTCACCCTCCCAAAATTTTCTACTGCCGGATTTTAAACAGCAACATAATAACCCTACCTGCAAGGATACCACATCCACTTTCATTAGCTTGGCTTTCAGCAAGAAATTTAACTCTAAAGAATACACGAAAATCCCTGCTGTGAAACATGCCATCTTCTAAAAGCAGTCAAAAAAGCTCCATAATTTCTTATTCTTTTTAAAATCAAAATTATTGGAGGCTCTGATTTTTCCTTCATTTTGTGGCTGCAGTCTGGGTGATTTTATAAATCCTGAATAAAAATAACACATCATGCTTTGGACAGATGAACACAAATTTTCCCCATTATTCACAGTTCTTTGTAGTTTTCATTAGCATAGACTGAGTCACCAGCTTGCTAAATAAATAGAACATATAGATTAGACATATGCTTTTTCACCTGACTTATTTCATGATGCAGAAAGTACTTAAGTTCTGTTTCAGCCCTTTCCTATGTGAGAACAGAATGCTCCAATTAATAATGGCAAATTACAGCCAGAAACCCATGCCTGAATAAGCTTGTCAGGACAATGCTTATTATTTTGAGAAAATTGAAGTAAAAGAGACAAGCTATGAACAGTTGTAAAATTCTCAGTCCTTTATTGGGGCTATACATACATATGTGTAAAACAGCTTGCAGGATTAGGGCTTTAAACTAGAAACTAAATACTAAAAAATCAGGTTTTATGGATGAAACATTAAAGAAAAATACTAATTTTGAAATATCTGTAAATGACAGTATCAGTTATTCAGTAATGAATTAAAAAGGTTGAAATTCCTCTTAGTAAAAACCATTCCACTCCCCTGTTCCACTTCTATTAGCGGTCTTATGAAGAAATGTTAACTTTGAAAAAGGGCTAGAAGATCTAGGAATTGATGGTAAGGCTCACCAAGAGAAAGAATCAGGAGAGGCTTTACCCGCTTTTCCAGAATAGCACAGCTGCCCTAGACTCTGCCTGGACATGACAGACATGAAAGACTATCTATGAAAGTCATAGATAAAAAGACTATTTACGCCTTACAGCTGCTTATTTGCCCCCAAACTCCCATACAAAACATACTGACTTCTGTGTTTTTTAAGGACTGAGGGGATTTCTGTCTCAGAAAATGCACCAAGTATTATTATGTTGCTGCTGAGCATTACAGAAATTACATAATAGACAATGCATATACTAAGATGAGATAAAATAAGTACAATAATAAAAGAGAGTGAGAACAATAATAAGAAAGCAACCTTCCCCATTGTGCTATGAGCTCTATTTCACCAACAAATCTTGTAACAACACCATCCAAAGTCAAACAACTTGTGAGTAGCTTGTTTGGCAGCTGGCTGAGCTGCTGCACACTTGCTGGAATAACTCACCTACAGATGTATGTGCCTACCTTCCTGGCAGCAGCCAGGCTTTGGAGCATTTCTCACGGTGTTTGCAGCACAAAGAAGCACTTCAACAAGGACTAACTCTTCCCCCACATCTTGGCATTTGATCGAGCCACGCTACAGACATTCTCTTTATGCTGGAGGGGTGCTTACAGCATTCTTAGGGTAGGTTAAAATGGTAACCAGTTTAGAAGTACCATTGTGTCAGTGTATTATGGAAACAATAAAAACAACAATGTTCCCTATGCCGTAGCAAAAAATGAATTCTTTAAAGAATTAATTTCCTTTCTCCCAGCCAGGACAGCTGGTATAGATAATTGTTATATGTGTTAGGCATAAACAGAGGACATAAAGAAATCCAGTTACTTGCCATCAGCTAAATAGCAGTAGCTGAACTGACTGTGGGCAGTGCCTTGTGAGGACATTCAATAGCTCAGCTAAGAGCTGATAACCCACCTTTCATTTAAATCAAATCACTATATATCTTCAAATAATACATAGTTCTAGCAAATTTCATTTTCCCTTCCAGTTCTGTGCACCACTGTGTTCAAGAGATCTCTGTAGTAGCAGCAAAACCTTCTGCGAAGGCCTCCAAGGTGGCTGCATCTTTGGTTACGTGGAGTCAGGTGGTGGTTGCGGGTTTGCCTTAGGTGAGACCTGTCAGGGTACAGCTATATCTTTTCATGGTGCCTTTTGATGTCTTTCTTCCATGCTCAGATACCATCTACGCTGCAGTGGATCATGGTGAGGTAACACAAATGTCTCATGTGCCTGTTCAGATGAGGCTACAAACCTTCCACTATACACAACTTAATACAGCTATTTCAATTTCTTCAGTAGTTACTTTGTTTATAGCTATTTCCTATTTGTAAGATAGAAACATTTACAGAGCTAAGATAGTAAAAAAATGACCGACAAGCCAATCCCAGCATGACAATTTCACTCAGAATAAACACACCTGAGTTTGTGCGAGCTTCTGTAAACAAAAAGCTTTCAAATACACACACTGGGGGTGTGGGGTGGGGGAAGAAAAGAATGGACAAGACTCTTAGAAACACTGTGGGATTAAAAGTGAGCAAAATTTGATCAGAAGATGAAATCTCTTTTTCTTTATTCAAGTAAGTGATGGTGATTCAAAGAATATTTTGGCTTTATTTATTCTGCTGCACCAGTCATTGTCGAACAGGTTGGCACCTGCCCATCTCACCTAGAGGAAGGGCTAAATACAATCTGCTCCTCTCAGGAACCCCAGTGGGGAAGTAACCTGTGCCAGCCCATTTTTTGTTGCAACTTACTTTGTCTCACTGGTCAGCAATTTGGAGGCCACTTGCATGGAAAAAGGAGAGAGCAGCTTATTGGCAACCGTTCTGCTGCCATGGTGATTTCTACAGTACAGGTGAATAGTTCATGGAGGATCATAGGGGGATACTAGAAGGTAGGAATCATCTTTTTATACAGAACAAGAAATAATAGAGAAAGAAAAGTACTGTAGGTCTGTAACAGCAAAAAAGAAACAACATTTGATACATCAAAGAAAGCGAAGAGAGGAGAAGGGATCCAGAGAGAGGAAGGACAGGGATGACCAGCAAATTTCATTAAGTTGGCTTGGTATCATTTTAAGAAGCTGTTGTTGGACTAGGGAAATTTTTGTTTGCTTGTTTTCCTCATAAACTCATAGACAGAAAAATACTAGCCAGCTCTAGAAAGGG
The DNA here is from genome assembly GCA_013398225.1 of Steatornis caripensis. Classification (NCBI taxonomy): domain Eukaryota; kingdom Metazoa; phylum Chordata; class Aves; order Caprimulgiformes; family Steatornithidae; genus Steatornis; species Steatornis caripensis. Next base: position 33,952 of record VZSC01005890.1, on the reverse strand, counting down.
GCATCAGTCATGCAGGCATTTAGCCAACATCACCATTGGGCCCTATGAATGTCAGGTGCTGTTCAAAAAACTAATTAGCGTGTTTTCCTTCAACACTTTGTTGAAAGAATGTTTCATTACCATGCAAATGGTGTTAACTCACAACACAAGCTAATTGAATTCTTACAAAACATCCCATGCAGACCCTTATCATAACCTGCCAAACAATAAATGCTAAACTCCCTTTAGAAGATAGAATTCTTATTAAGTAGCAGGACACTGACTGTCGGACTATTTACAGCCTTTACTATTTCAGATACTTCTGAGTCCAAAAGTAATTCATCTTGTTATGTCTGTTAACAATGGATAGGCACTTGCCACTGTAAACAGCTGGACTGATAACTGAAAAGTAAACCACTCTACTGCCTTCAGTAAAAACAGCATGGTTAATACACATCCCATCATGTGTGTTTTAAGTTGTCTGCTTCTGCTGCCGCAGCCCTCCTCTTCGTCCTGCCAGCAGCAATTACAACAGGACCTCGGAGCAGTGAATGGTTTCAGAAGAGCAGTAGCCACGTGCTCATTCCTCTGTTGTCTTTGCCAGTGCAATTACACGTGAATTCAGTCTCCTTACTGGACTTGTCTGACCAAAGGCTTTCTCCAAACACATATTATCAGTAGTTGGTTTTCATTGCTGGATGCTTTCATTCCTTTCTACTCTTGCATTCATTTTGGCTGGATCAAGATGTTTCAAAAGTCAGTCTGGATCAGTCTCTGCCTACTCATTAATCACTCATTAAGCCCACATTATTTCTGTCCTTTCACTTGGCAAATTTACGGATTCAAGCCATAATGAAGCACATGTCCCAGCTGGGAGACAAGAGGTACCACAAACGCTGTCCCCTGAGTTTGCAATTGGCATGAGCTCTTGGTATCAGATGAACAGCAGTTTATAGCACTGCTGATCTGCCGAGCCTACATTCTACTCATGAAAATAAAAGGTAAAATATTATGCCTTAGTCTGAATTGGATAACACATAGTTACTGTCTTCCAGGTGAGAGAAAAATGCCCAACTACACATGCAAAGGAACAAGGTGAGAGGCTTGGACAGTAAAAAAGCATACACTTAATAGACGTAAACGTAAAGCTGAGTGCTCTGCTATTCAGACCTGGAGGGCTGACACTCAGTACCACTCTACCTCAGTGCTTACAGCAAATAAGGTTTATACTGATCCCTTACAGGTACCAAAAAGAAAGCTCTGGAAAACAACTGTTGCTGAGTAGAAGAGAGTTTCAATGCCAAATTAGACAGAAGAAAGGTAGGAAATTTTTTCCTGGTGTCAGTCATGTTACTCATTTAGAAGTCTCAATGATCAAAACAGTAGTACTAAGAGGTCCTGGAAAAGCAATGAAAGCAATATTAATGTCACCATTTTCTCCAGGTAAAAGTACTTCTCCAAGCTTCACAGTAAGATCCAACTCAAACTTTTATTCAAAGCAAGGATGAAAACATTTTGCAGGCAGAAACAAAATAATACAGAAACTACCCAAGTACAGTATTTTTTAAGCATAGTGATTTATTCTCAATAAAAATGTGCAGATAAGCAGATGTACTTTGGGATAGAAACAATTTAGAATCCTTTGAAACAGTAATATCCACTGCAGACTTTCTTGTTTTGTCCTTGTCTCAAATAATCTCAACAATAGGTTAATAGACTTAACCTTGCCACTGGAAGACATGCTCTTATATGTGAAAAATAAAAGCTTTTAGAGGACTGATGGCAGAACTGAGATGAAAATAGTCATTCCTGTCCATGGAGATTTTTAAGACATGGAGAGAATTTTAAATCTGATATTATGATGAAAGAGTCATCATTCAGAAACTTCTGTAAAAACAAAAATTTGCAGAAGAACATTGGTTTGGGTAAATTGAAACACCCAATTTTTTATAATTTCTAAAAGTTCCATTGTTATTTAAGTAGTTTTCTCTTATTGTACTTTTTTTTTTTGAAAGAAAGATTTTTTTATTTCTGGTTTGAGAAATTTAAATGCAACATTTAGTACAATGGATTTTTTGCAATTTTTGAGCTTTTTGCTAGGAGTGGAGGCTGGTTGAGCCGATCACTGATTCATTAGTCCTGTAAACTATCATGTTTTTTGTTTTGCCTGTTTCTAATCCACTCTAATGTGTCAGTGGCCCTTTTAAAAAAGGCAGATGTCTCCCACTGACTAATCTGGATCTGAAACCTGCCCTCAGATCCTGGTTAGAAAAATATATAGCTCTCTTGCAGCCCATGATATTGGGTTTCCTTCCCCTAATAAGATTTGGAGAGTATTGGTGTATATCTCAGTCTGGTCCAATACAAAACGAAAACTTGGGAATCAGAAAAACTACTCTCAGCAGTAGACTGACTTCACATCTTCATGAATAAACAATTTGTCATGAAGTTCTGTTAACATTTTATTTAGGTCCTCTGACAGACATTTATTAAAATAACAGAAAGTTATCACAGATCTTAAATTTTTATTTGCAAAACTATTGACTGTTGCAAAACAATACATCAAGATCAGATGGAAGGGGAAATGAGACTGTAAAGGAGGATATTGTACAAATGGGAAGAGGAGAAGCAGAAAGAATCTCCAGGATGTGAGAAATTATAGAATCATAGAATCTTAGAATCATAGAATCTTAGAATCATAGAATGGTTTGGGTTGGAAGGGACTTTTAAAGGTCATCTAGTTCAACCCCACTGCAGTGAGCAGGGACATCTTCAACTAGATCAGGTTGCTCAGAGCCCTCTCCAACCTGACCTGGAGTGTTTCCAGGGATGGGACATCTACCACCTCTCTGGGCAACCTGTG
>VZSC01005890.1:0-29823 GCA_013398225.1 Steatornis caripensis | reverse complement strand
CCTGCCCATCTCACCTAGAGGAAGGGCTAAATACAATCTGCTCCTCTCAGGAACCCCAGTGGGGAAGTAACCTGTGCCAGCCCATTTTTTGTTGCAACTTACTTTGTCTCACTGGTCAGCAATTTGGAGGCCACTTGCATGGAAAAAGGAGAGAGCAGCTTATTGGCAACCGTTCTGCTGCCATGGTGATTTCTACAGTACAGGTGAATAGTTCATGGAGGATCATAGGGGGATACTAGAAGGTAGGAATCATCTTTTTATACAGAACAAGAAATAATAGAGAAAGAAAAGTACTGTAGGTCTGTAACAGCAAAAAAGAAACAACATTTGATACATCAAAGAAAGAGAAGAGAGGAGAAGGGATCCAGAGAGAGGAAGGACAGGGATGACCGGCAAATTTCATTAAGTTGGCTTTGTATCATTTTAAGAAGCTGTTGTTGGACTAGGGAAATTTTTGTTTGCTTGTTTTCCTCATAAACTCATAGACAGAAAAATACTAGCCAGCTCTAGAAAGGGGCATCAGTCATGCAGGCATTTAGCCAACATCACCATTGGGCCCTATGAATGTCAGGTGCTGTTCAAAAAACTAATTAGCGTGTTTTCCTTCAACACTTTGTTGAAAGAATGTTTCATTACCATGCAAATGGTGTTAACTCACAACACAAGCTAATTGAATTCTTACAAAACATCCCATGCAGACCCTTATCATAACCTGCCAAACAATAAATGCTAAACTCCCTTTAGAAGATAGAATTCTTATTAAGTGGCAGGACACTGACTGTCGGACTATTTACAGCCTTTACTATTTCAGATACTTCTGAGTCCAAAAGTAATTCATCTTGTTATGTCTGTTAACAATGGATAGGCACTTGCCACTGTAAACAGCTGGACTGATAACTGAAAAGTAAACCACTCTACTGCCTTCAGTAAAAACAGCATGGTTAATACACATCCCATCATGTGTGTTTTAAGTTGTCTGCTTCTGCTGCCGCAGCCCTCCTCTTCGTCCTGCCAGCAGCAATTACAACAGGACCTCGGAGCAGTGAATGGTTTCAGAAGAGCAGTAGCCACGTGCTCATTCCTCTGTTGTCTTTGCCAGTGCAATTACACGTGAATTCAGTCTCCTTACTGGACTTGTCTGACCAAAGGCTTTCTCCAAACACATATTATCAGTAGTTGGTTTTCATTGCTGGATGCTTTCATTCCTTTCTACTCTTGCATTCATTTTGGCTGGATCAAGATGTTTCAAAAGTCAGTCTGGATCAGTCTCTGCCTACTCATTAATCACTCATTAAGCCCACATTATTTCTGTCCTTTCACTTGGCAAATTTACGGATTCAAGCCATAATGAAGCACATGTCCCAGCTGGGAGACAAGAGGTACCACAAACGCTGTCCCCTGAGTTTGCAATTGGCATGAGTTCTTGGTATCAGATGAACAGCAGTTTATAGCACTGCTGATCTACCGAGCCTACATTCTACCCATGAAAATAAAAGGTAAAATATTATGCCTTAGTCTGAATTGGATAACACATAGTTACTGTCTTCCAGGTGAGAGAAAAATGCCCAACTACAGATGCAAAGGAAGCAGGTGAGAGGCTTGGACAGTAAAAAAGCATACACTTAATAGACGTAAACGTAAAGCTGAGTGCTCTGCTATTCAGACCTGGAGGGCTGACACTCAGTACCACTCTACCTCAGTGCTTACAGCAAATAAGGTTTATACTGATCCCTTACAGGTACCAAAAAGAAAGCTCTGGAAAACAACTGTTGCTGAGTAGAAGAGAGTTTCAATGCCAAATTAGACAGAAGAAAGGTAGGAAATTTTTTCCTGGTGTCAGTCATGTTACTCATTTAGAAGTCTCAATGATCAAAACAGTAGTACTAAGAGGTCCTGGAAAAGCAATGAAAGCAATATTAATGTCACCATTTTCTCCAGGTAAAAGTACTTCTCCAAGCTTCACAGTAAGATCCAACTCAAACTTTTATTCAAAGCAAGGATGAAAACATTTTGCAGGCAGAAACAAAATAATACAGAAACTACCCAAGTACAGTATTTTTTAAGCATAGTGATTTATTCTCAATAAAAATGTGCAGATAAGCAGATGTACTTTGGGATAGAAACAATTTAGAATCCTTTGAAACAGTAATATCCACTGCAGACTTTCTTGTTTTGTCCTTGTCTCAAATAATCTCAACAATAGGTTAATAGACTTAACCTTGCCACTGGAAGACATGCTCTTATATGTGAAAAATAAAAGCTTTTAGAGGACTGATGGCAGAACTGAGATGAAAATAGTCATTCCTGTCCATGGAGATTTTTAAGACATGGAGAGAATTTTAAATCTGATATTATGATGAAAGAGTCATCATTCAGAAACTTCTGTAAAAACAAAAATTTGCAGAAGAACATTGGTTTGGGTAAATTGAAACACCCAATTTTTTATAATTTCTAAAAGTTCCATTGTTATTTAAGTAGTTTTCTCTTATTGTACTTTTTTTTTTTGAAAGAAAGATTTTTTTATTTCTGGTTTGAGAAATTTAAATGCAACATTTAGTACAATGGATTTTTTGCAATTTTTGAGCTTTTTGCTAGGAGTGGAGGCTGGTTGAGCCGATCACTGATTCATTAGTCCTGTAAACTATCATGTTTTTTGTTTTGCCTGTTTCTAATCCACTCTAATGTGTCAGTGGCCCTTTTAAAAAAGGCAGATGTCTCCCACTGACTAATCTGGATCTGAAACCTGCCCTCAGATCCTGGTTAGAAAAATATATAGCTCTCTTGCAGCCCATGATATTGGGTTTCCTTCCCCTAATAAGATTTGGAGAGTATTGGTGTATATCTCAGTCTGGTCCAATACAAAACGAAAACTTGGGAATCAGAAAAACTACTCTCAGCAGTAGACTGACTTCACATCTTCATGAATAAACAATTTGTCATGAAGTTCTGTTAACATTTTATTTAGGTCCTCTGACAGACATTTATTAAAATAACAGAAAGTTATCACAGATCTTAAATTTTTATTTGCAAAACTATTGACTGTTGCAAAACAATACATCAAGATCAGATGGAAGGGGAAATGAGACTGTAAAGGAGGATATTGTACAAATGGGAAGAGGAGAAGCAGAAAGAATCTCCAGGATGTGAGAAATTATAGAATCATAGAATCTTAGAATCATAGAATCTTAGAATCATAGAATGGTTTGGGTTGGAAGGGACTTTTAAAGGTCATCTAGTTCAACCCCACTGCAGCGAGCAGGGACATCTTCAACTAGATCAGGTTGCTCAGAGCCCTCTCCAACCTGACCTGGAGTGTTTCCAGGGATGGGACATCTACCACCTCTCTGGGCAACCTGTGCACTGTTTCACCAGTCTCATTGTAAAAAATGTCTTCCTTATATCGTCTCAATCTACCCTATGTTATTTTAAAACCATTACTCCTCGTCCTATCACTACATGACCTGCTAAAACATTTGTCCCCATCTTTCTTATAGGCTCCCTTCAAGTACTGAAAGGCCACAATAAGGTCTCCTTCGAGCCTTCTCTTCTCCAGGCTAAACAACCCTAACTGCCTCAGACTTTCTCCATAGGAGAGGTGTTCCAGCACACTGATCATCCTTGTGGCCCTCCTCTGGACCTGCTCCAACAGGCCCATGTCTTTCCTGTGCTGAGGACCCCAGAGCTGGATGCAATACTTCAGGTGGAGTTTCACAAGAGTGAAGTAGAGGAGCAGAATCACCTCCCTCGACCTGCTGGCCTCACTTCTTTTGATCACTCCATCACAAAAGACCATTGTATTGGTGAGGCAGGACTTGCCCTTGGTGAAGCCATGCTGGCTCTCTCAAACCACCTCCCTGTCCTCCATGGGCCTTACCATAGCTTCTAGGAGTTCCATGATCTTCACAGGCACAGAGCTGAGGCTGACAAGTCAGTAGTTCCCAGGGTCTTCCTTTCTACTCTTTTTAAAAATGGGTGTAGTGTTCCCCTTTTTCCAGTCACCAGGGACTTCACCTGACTGCAATGACTTTTGAAATGTCATGAGGAGTGGCTTGGCAACTACACCAGCCAGTTCCCTCAGGACTCTGGAATGCATCTTGTCAGGTCCAATAGACATAGGTATGTTCAACTTCCTCAGGTGGTCACAAACCTGATCTTCTCTTACAGTGGGAGGGACTTTGCTCCCTCAGTCCTTGCCTTGCAGTTCATTCACTCAAGGGGTACGGGAAGAAGCTTTCCAGTGAAGACCGAGGTAAAAAAGTGACTGAGTACCTCAGCATTAGCCTCGTTACCAGTTTGCCAGTCTTGCTCATTATGAGGTTACAATTTCTTGACCTTCCTTTTCTGGCAGACATACCTGTAGAAGCTGTTATTATTCTTTGCATCCTTTGCCAAGTTCAGCTCCATCTGTACCTTGGCTTCGTGACCCTGTCCCTACACAAACAGGCAGTGTCCCTATACTCTTCCCAAGATACCTATCCCTGCTTCCTACTGCCTATGCATTTCCTTCTTGCCCTTTAGTTTGACCAGCAGGTCTTGACTCAGCCACACCAGTCTCTTGCCTTCCTTGCCTGATTTCTTACACCTGGGGATTGACAGCTCTTGCACCTTATGGAAAGCATCCTTAAAGGTCTGCCAGCTCTGTTCTACTCCCTTGTCCCCCAGGGCAGTTTTCCAGGGGGTCCTATTGACTAATTCCTTGAACAGCTGGAAGACTGTGTTCCTAAATTCAGGGTCCTGACTCTACTCTTTGCCCTCTTACCCACCGCCCTCAGGACAGAAAACTCCACCCATGCATGATCACTGCAGCTCAGGGTGCCTCCAGTCTTGACGTCACCAAGTTGCTCACTTGCGTTGATGACTGTGAGGTCCAGTATTGCATTCTCTTTGGTAGGGCTGTCTATTACCTGGCTTAAGAAGTTATCCTCAATGCACTTCAGGAGTCTCCTGGATTGCCTACAGCTTGCCATGCTACTTTTCCAGCAGATGTCAAGGTACAGTCCCGCAGCAGGATGAGAGCCTGCAAACAGCTGGAGTAAGGAGACTTCGTTAATAGACTGTAGTAGACAAAAACCACAAGGTTCCTTTTCTTGCCTCAGTCTCTAATTCTTACCCATAAGANTACAGGAAGAAGCTTTCCAGTGAAGACCGAGGTAAAAAAGTGACTGAGTACCTCAGCATTAGCCTCGTTACCAGTTTGCCAGTCTTGCTCATTATGAGGTTACAATTTCTTGACCTTCCTTTTCTGGCAGACATACCTGTAGAAGCTGTTATTATTCTTTGCATCCTTTGCCAAGTTCAGCTCCATCTGTACCTTGGCTTCGTGACCCTGTCCCTACACAAACAGGCAGTGTCCCTATACTCTTCCCAAGATACCTATCCCTGCTTCCTACTGCCTATGCATTTCCTTCTTGCCCTTTAGTTTGACCAGCAGGTCTTGACTCAGCCACACCAGTCTCTTGCCTTCCTTGCCTGATTTCTTACACCTGGGGATTGACAGCTCTTGCACCTTATGGAAAGCATCCTTAAAGGTCTGCCAGCTCTGTTCTACTCCCTTGTCCCCCAGGGCAGTTTTCCAGGGGGTCCTATTGACTAATTCCTTGAACAGCTGGAAGACTGTGTTCCTAAATTCAGGGTCCTGACTCTACTCTTTGCCCTCTTACCCACCGCCCTCAGGACAGAAAACTCCACCCATGCATGATCACTGCAGCTCAGGGTGCCTCCAGTCTTGACGTCACCAAGTTGCTCACTTGCGTTGATGACTGTGAGGTCCAGTATCGCATTCTCTTTGGTAGGGCTGTCTATTACCTGGCTTAAGAAGTTATCCTCAATGCACTTCAGGAGTCTCCTGGATTGCCTACAGCTTGCCATGCTACTTTTCCAGCAGATGTCAAGGTACAGTCCCGCAGCAGGATGAGAGTCTGCAAACAGCTGGAGTAAGGAGACTTCGTTAATAGACTGTAGTAGACAAAAACCAAAAGGTTCCTTTTCTTGCCTCAGTTTCTAATTCTTACCCATAAGCTTTCAACCTGCTTGTGTCTATTCTTCAGAGACAGAAATGAGAGATCTGGGGTGGCTATTGCCAGACAAAGCATCTGTAAACACATCTTTGCTGCTGTGTTTTACGCTTTCCCGGTGTGAAGTAAAACAAGGTCTGTGCACGAATGAATCTGGATGGAAGAATAAACAGAGAAAAGGGCGTCATTTAGCTTAAGATCATTAGAAATACTTATTCTGTTCTCCACATCTCATATTTTGAATTTCTAAAACAGAGAAACAAAACAACCCCACTAGCTCACCAGAATGAAATTCACTTCACAACTAAAAGTATTTGCTTTGAAATGTAATTGAAATAAGGACAAAGTAAAATTACAGAACAGCAAGGCAAGCACCCACTACATTTCCTCTATGTGAAACTATTCCAAAAACTCAGTGGTGCAAGATGCACATACTGTGTTAAATATTAAATTATTCATTCTATTTGTATTTAATGGTTCCAAAATCTCAAGCTAGTAAAGCACACACAACACTTAATGGACATTTACCTTTTTTTTTTTTTTTTACTTTAGAAAGACTTCCAACACCTTCTGTGTGCAGACTAAATTATTTGCCTCAAGTTTTGTCTCCATCCAACATTAGTGGAAAGGTGTATAGTCTTCCACTCCCATGAGACACACAAACTCTCACAACCCCCAAGCACGTTGCCTTCAATTGCTTGTTAAACAGAGCCAATGAAACTGAGAATTCTTAAACAAAACACACATTAGCATGCCTCTTGTTTTCTTGGATTTTCATTGCTCCATTTACTATTTAGAACTTCATCCCACTCCTATTGAAGTGAATAATGAAACTCCCATTGATTTCAATTTGAAAGCCTCTCGACAGCATTAATTAACATCTAACTGTTGAAGAAGGGAAATCAGAGCTGCCTAGTGTTATCAGCTGAAGTTTTGGTCCTGGATCTGCCCTACAATTTTACTAGATTGTAGAAGTTGCTGCTTAGTGTAAGACATCTCCTGCTTATGGTCATTTTGGCATCTCTTTCCCACAGTACCTCAAATATTGTCTGAGTCAGAATAAAGACAGGGATAAAAGGAAAGTTAGAACATGTATCCCTGCAGTGGGCTGACCCGCTGGGTGCCAGGTGCCCACAAAAGCCACTCTATCACTCCCCTGCTCAGCTGGACAGGGGAGCAAAAATATAACAAAAGGCCCGTGGGTCAAGATAGGGACAAGGAGAGATCACTCACCAATTACCATCATGGGCAAAACAGATTCAACTTGGGGAAATTAATTTATTTTATTACCAAACAGATCAGAGTAGGATAATGAGAAATAAAACCGAATCTTAAAAACAACTTCCCCCTATGCCTCCTTTCTTCCCGGCTCAGCTTTACTCCTGATTTCCTCTACCTCCTCCCCCACAGTGGCATGGGGGGACGGGGAATGGGTGTTGCGGTCAGTTCATCACACATTGCCTCTGTTGCTCCTTCCTCCTCACGTGCTTCCCCTGATCTATCGTGGGATCCCTCCCACAGCAGACAGTCCTCCACAAACTTCTCCAATGTGAGTCCTTCCCATGGGCTGCAGTTCTTCACAAATTGCTGCAGCGTGGGTCCCTCCCACAGGGTGCAATCCTTCAGGAACAGGCTACTCCAGCGTGAGTCCTCCGTGGGGTCACAAGTCCTGCAAGCAAACCTTCTCCTGTGTGAGCTTCTCTCTCTATGGGTCCACAGGTCCTGCCAGGAGCCTGCTCCAGCACAGGCTTCCCATGGGGTCACAGCTTCCTTCGGGTGCATCCGCCTGTTCTGGCCTGGGGTCCTCCACAGGCTTCAGGGGGACAGCCTGACTCGCCATGGTCTTCACCACGAGNATCACTCCCCTGCTCAGCTGGACAGGGGAGCAAAAATATAACAAAAGGCCCGTGGGTCAAGATAGGGACAAGGAGAGATCACTCACCAATTACCATCATGGGCAAAACAGATTCAACTTGGGGAAATTAATTTATTTTATTACCAAACAGATCAGAGTAGGATAATGAGAAATAAAACCGAATCTTAAAAACAACTTCCCCCTATGCCTCCTTTCTTCCCGGCTCAGCTTTACTCCTGATTTCCTCTACCTCCTCCCCCACAGTGGCATGTGGGGATGGAGAATGGGTGCTGCGGTCAGTTCATCACACATTGCCTCTGTTGCTCCTTCCTCCTCACATGCTTCCCCTGCTCTATCGTGGGATCCCTCCCACAGCAGACAGTCCTCCACAAACTTCTCCAATGTGAGTCCTTCCCATGGGCTGCAGTTCTTCACAAATTGCTGCAGCGTGGGTCCTTCCCACAGGGTGCAATCCTTCAGGAACAGGCTACTCCAGCGTGAGTCCTCCGTGGGGTCACAAGTCCTGCAAGCAAACCTTCTCCTGTGTGAGCTTCTCTCTCTATGGGTCCACAGGTCCTGCCAGGAGCCTGCTCCAGCACAGGCTTCCCATGGGGTCACAGCTTCCTTCGGGTGCATCCGCCTGTTCTGGCCTGGGGTCCTCCACAGGCTTCAGGGGGACAGCCTGACTCGCCATGGTCTTCACCACGAGACAGTTGTTTCTCTCACATATTCTTTCTCCTCTCTCCAGATGCAATTGCTGTTGTGGGCAACATATTTCCCTTCTGAAATATGTTATCACAGATATGCTACCACTATCACTGCTGGCCNCGAATCTTAAAAACAACTTCCCCCTATGCCTCCTTTCTTCCCGGCTCAGCTTTACTCCTGATTTCCTCTACCTCCTCCCCCACAGTGGCATGTGGGGATGGAGAATGGGTGCTGCGGTCAGTTCATCACACATTGCCTCTGTTGCTCCTTCCTCCTCACGTGCTTCCCCTGATCTATCGTGGGATCCCTCCCACAGCAGACAGTCCTCCACAAACTTCTCCAATGTGAGTCCTTCCCATGGGCTGCAGTTCTTCACAAATTGCTGCAGCGTGGGTCCTTCCCACAGGGTGCAATCCTTCAGGAACAGGCTACTCCAGCGTGAGTCCTCCGTGGGGTCACAAGTCCTGCAAGCAAACCTTCTCCTGTGTGAGCTTCTCTCTCTATGGGTCCACAGGTCCTGCCAGGAGCCTGCTCCAGCACAGGCTTCCCATGGGGTCACAGCTTCCTTCGGGTGCATCCGCCTGTTCTGGCCTGGGGTCCTCCACAGGCTTCAGGGGGACAGCCTGACTCGCCATGGTCTTCACCACGAGACAGTTGTTTCTCTCACATATTCTTTCTCCTCTCTCCAGATGCAATTGCTGTTGTGGGCAACATATTTCCCTTCTGAAATATGTTATCACAGATATGCTACCACTATCACTGCTGGCCTCAGCCTTGGCCAGCAGCAGGTCTGTCTTGGAGCTGGCTGGCATTGGCTCTGTAAGACATAGGAGAAGTTTCTAGTAGCTTCTAACAGAAGCCACCCCTGTAGCCTCTCACTACCAAAACATTGCCATGCAAACCCAATACAATCCCACTTTTAAAGTCTTACATGGCTTGTAGTAGTTATCAATTACAATTTCAATTTTTGAAGCAGAGGGAGAAGAGATGCTAGTCAAGTCCATCTTCTGTTTGATAAGAAGTCTCACAGAATACAAAGGATCAAAGACCTACTAATTCAGCAATACATACATCAAGCAACAGGGCTGCTCTGTGCATATTTCTGAAGTGACTGATAGGCTAGGAATGCTAATATCACTCCCTCAGCTTCCATCAGCTGCATAAGTAACTGCTCTCCTTCCACTCCTAAACACCTCTGTAGCTCTGGGACTGTCAGCAGAGCACATGTGACTATCCATTGCTTCTCTTCCTATCTTTTCAGAGTCCCCTTACCATTTGTTTAATAACTTGCTCTTCCAACCTTCAACATCTCCCTGCTTTTCCATCCTTCACCCTTGAATGATTTTATGGGTTCCAATTCATCTGAAGATGATGATAACCAGTGAAAATGTAACCATTCAGAAAGAGGCAGCCTGAACAGTCACACTAAGAATTTTGCATCAGGCATTTAATCTCATAGATGAACTGAACCGTTCAGAATAGCAAATGGTTCCATAAAGCTGGCCTCCAAAACCCAGCCCTGCTTCTCCATCCCGTCCATCTTATGTACTCTCCTATGTGTCTACACTGTGTATAATTCTGAAATCTCAGCATACGTACAACCTTATAATAATTTCTGGGGAAAATAAATGCTTTGAAAGCAACACATCTCTGGCAGGTCATAGGGTATGGCTTGTGTATGTTACAGAATCACAGAATGACATTTATGTTAATAGACATTTGTTTATAAGCATAATTAGAGGTTCTTGCATTATGTATTTATTTTATTTGTTTAAAACAACTGTGTAAAATTTATTTCTGCTTCTACTTTTTGAGAAAAATGCATTTTGAAGCTCAACAATTTTCATATCCTCCCACCTCCTCAAGATGTATTTAAGTAAATACAAACAGCTTTGTTCTGAAGAAAAATATTTCACTGAGACTAAGAGTGTATTTTAAAATTATGCATTGCTGATGGATAGTTTAAGTGGTAGTGATTTTTTTATTGCCTGGACCCAGTCCTTCTTGTCCTGCTGACATTGGTCTGTTAGAGTCAGCAGAACTGCTGATTTACTAACAAATAAAGCCCATTTTGAATGAAAAAAAAAAAAAAGGGAAGTCTTAGCTGCTTCTTGCTCAAATATTTTTTTTAAAAAAAACATTAAAGTCTAAGTAGTAAGTTTTAAGCAAGGATTTCAATTTTTCATTGTAAGACACATCCATGAATATTTTTCAGTGTAAATCACTTATGGATTTTTTTTTGTTTTTCAGTTTTTCTTCCAGAGCTCAGCATCTCCACAGGAGGTGCACTTTCTTTCTTTTGAATATAGAAAATTCTTAGTCCCCGGTTTCTCATGGTGATGTATTCATTGCAGACCAGATTCTTCTCCCTCTTGCTGGTATTTTCAAGAACAACTTACAGAGTGACTTACTGCTTGCATTCAAAGATGGTGGCAAAAACTACCCAAAGGGAACAACCAGTAAGAAGTTATGCAACGTTTCTAAGAATTTAAATGAGATAATTTTAGAATATAGATATCATACTCCTCTCAATTGTTTTTTATTCTTTCCCTTTAATACTCTTTTCCAGCATTAGTACATTACTGGTTTTGGAGTCAAGAGGAGGTACAAAGACAGTAGATCTCTTCATCTGCTTAGCCCTTCACTTAAAGTAGTTTTTTCAGTGCATGTTTCTGAAGAATGCACACTTTCAAATATTTTTTTTTTTAAATCCCAAGATATCTTATGAAATATTTAATAGAGTTTCAAAGGCAGAATTTTCTCTCCTCCTTTCCAGCTTAGAACATCAGTTTGGGTCACCTCTGACTGAATTATAGCAGGTGAGAAACCCCAGAGACTGCCTATACTATCTGCAAGTCACAGACATACTGTGAAATAAGCAGCCGTATTGAATGAATACAAATTTACGAGATCTGTTACTTCTAGTCATTGTCCTAGAGTCCTTTGAACAGGATACATATAACTGCTTACCACCAATAAAACCATCAATTTTTCCAAAGGAAGCTCTTTTTTTTCTCATTATCATGATGATTCTGTTCTACTCTGTAAATTCTGTTCTCCATTGCAACCAAACCCTCTCCAGAAAAAAATAGAAGGAAATTCCAAGTAGCAGCGGTAAGAAAATTGTATCGTAATTATTGATAAAGCTACTGTGAGCAAACAGATATATCTTTCCCCATCTAAACTGGAAAATTTCCTCTTGAAGCATCTGAATTGGGTCCAGCCCTGTTCAACGTATTCATCAATGTCCTGGATGAAGGGACAGAGTGTATCCCCAGCAAGTGTGCTGATGATACAAAGCTGCATGGGGCAGGTGGCTGACTCACTGGAAGTCTGTGCTGCCATTCAGTATGACCTGGACAGGCTGGAGAGTTGGGCAGAGAGGAATCTGATGAAGTTCAACAAAGGCGAGTGCAGGGTCCTGCACCTGGAGAGCACCAATCCCATGCACCAGTACAGGTTAGGGGCTGACCTGCTGGAGAGCAGCTCTGCAGAGAAGAACTTGGGAGTGCTGGTGGACAAGAGGTTCAACGAGCCACGGGCACAAATTGGAACACAAGAAGTTCCACCTGAACATGAGGAAGAACTTCTTTATTGTGAGACTGACAGAACACTGGAACAGGCTACACAGAGGTTGTGGGGTCTCCTTCTCTGGAGATATTCAAAATCCCTTCTGTGACTTATTTCATTTTATAGACTTGGGAAAAATAAACGTAAGAGGAAGGAGAAGAAAAGACAAAAAAGCTTCAATTCATTGAAAAACTAACATAAATCTAAAAGGCAGCCAGCAGTTTCTGACTGTTTCTATGTTGCACACAGACTGAGAAACTCATGCATTCAAAACCCCTTTGAGGGGAGGACTACCCACAGATGCCTCAGCTGTACTCTTATTATGCAAATGTATGTTGACATAAAGTTGCTGAAATATCTGAGAACTGCATTGTCCTAGTGATTCCCACAGCACTGGCATAGATCCTACCCTTCTCTACTGACATCACTGTGGTTCCATTGTGGGAGGTTTTGCAATATACTGAAGTAGAAGAAGAGCAGAATTTGCTCCTTAAAGTAACAGACAGATTGACATATGTTTTCTCCATTCATTTGGCTAGCCTACAATAAAATGCCTAGTGCTCCATCAGAGTTTGTAATTGATTGGCCAGTAAACAGCTTGTTGATAATAACATATTGTAGCCATCTGATGTTTTGAACAATCCAGTAGCAATCTGCAGCAACGCGAATTACACTACATTCCATGCACTGGGCGTGGGTCCAGCTTTACCACCACCAAGAAGAACAAAGAAGCAGGAGGTCTGTCATAACCTTCAGAAAGTTTTGCAGTAATTTTAAGGCTTTCAGAGGCTGTTTGACTTCTAGCAGAGAACTCAAAGATGGAAATCTTTTTCATGTTCTTCGTGTTGAGCATCACATAACCTTATATATCGAGAAAAAAAAACATGTATAGAACAACTTTTTCATAAAAAAGAAACATTTAAAGGATATCAGGTTTGACTGCCTGCAAAGACAGAGAGGCTAGATCATTCAAGGAGTACTGGTGACCTCCCATTAGTCATGTTCAGTGACCTTGGGCCATGTAATGCAGTCTCTCAAATCAGATCCCCTGCCTATTCAGATGTCTGTGTTATTCTCCCTTGAGACCTTTCTAAGAAATTCAGATCATAGGGGAGTTTGGTCTATGTGTGTGTTTGTTTACACACACATATATATACAATTAGTGTATAGACAGGGTAGAGAGACCTAAGTGTTTTATAGCACCCTCAGTTCAAGCGATATAAATGTAAGTATTAATAGCAAAGACCAGATTGCAAAGGAAACATGCATGTGCACCCCAAATTCTAAGCATCATTCTGCAATACCTAGAATACAGGCAGGTGAACAAGACTGGACCCCTCAAAGTCCAAGGGGACAAGGTTAGGAACAGGTTCCTGCACGTATCCAGAGAGCATTTTGCCAGACCTGAGCTTGGAAGCTAAATATCTTCACAGCTGAAGTGAGCGGCCCCTTCTGTTTAATGCTCTCTCTAGTCCAAAAATATTTAAATATTATCTGCAAATAGGGACATGCAAGTGTTACCGTGGACAGAAATCTTGGTGGAAGCCAGTCAGAAATATTCTTCAGCTCCCTGGGAATACTTAGTACATCGGACTCCACAAGCAACTCCTGTGGAGGAAAGCTGAGAGTGTGAGTGCCAATGGGCTGAATTGTGAGACTGAAGAATGTACTAGGATGGAGATGTGTCCAGAACATGAACATGAAGCTTCTGGGGAACAGTCAATTGCTTTCAAAGCTCTGTCTTCATTTCTATTTTAACAGTGAATGTATATTTTCTTTGATAGAAGTGTATATTCTGCATTTAATCATAAGGTCTAATAATGATCTGAGTTGTGTTGTTATCGGTCAAATTCCAATGACCTTAATAGATTTATCTGGCTTTCTTATAAAACTGAAAATTAGACTTTTTCCCCCTAGTAGCTATGATAGTCTAATAATTTTCTAGAGTACACATAGGATAAAAACCAAAAAGATGTAAATCCTATTCAACACCTCCATTGTTAACATTTATATGGAATCTTTTAAAAAATCCTCAACTAATCCTATTTCTTGAATTTCCCTTTTAATTCTTAAAAGCCAGTACAAGATCCCAGTGTAACTGCTTATTACGTTTAAGTTCTTTAGTGTAAAGATACTAATATCGTTTTGACTAGAAGGAAATTTAGAGTATTTCACAAATTTTAAAAATAATTGCATGTAAGATTCTTGTACAAAACTATCACCATACTGTATTTCAATTTGTTTAAAAATGTCTTCCTTGCCCACATCTTTTCCTCATTAAATAATTTCAAGAAAATAAAAAGCTTTAGAACTCTACTTAAATAAGCTCTTCTTTGAAGAGGTCACTTTACTTTTGAAGGTGTTGTCATTCATACAACCTAAGAATTAACTGTTTTCTTTTCACACTTTTTATTTTATAAATACTTCTCTGAAATTTATCTCACCATTTAATCTCCAACGGAGCTTTTTATTCTTTGGCAGCACATTGGCTATATACCAGTTCCTTTTTTTTTAATCCTTTTTGCAGATTTTTCAGCTCAGCTGTTCCATACAGTCTGCCAGCAGTTTTAGATGGTTGCTTTCATTATTATTTAATGTGTGTTGGTTTCAGCAAATATTGTAACTACAACTGTTGCTTATTATGGGTCTCTTTTTTTCCCTATAGTCAGTCAACTGGCAACATTCCAACCCCTTTTTAATTTCCTATGACTAGAAAACTATGCATGCAAGGTCTGCTCACTCTTTCAGATGTTTGACATCATTACTATTTAATATGCTTGTTCAAGAAATGTTGTTGCCACAGCATTTCCTGACAGCTTTACAGTTCTGCTATTTCATTAAATACAACTGTAATTATGTTTTAAAAAAAAGTAAATACTTTGTAGAGAGACCTTAAGAACCATCTGAATTTAATTTGCTACACAGCTACTTCCTACTTTGTCCAGTAATATTATGGGAGAATGGGTTGCTACAAATTAATTATCTTCTCTAAGTTTGCTAACAACTGCATCCAAAACCTAATATAGCTCTCAGGATTTCCTAGAAAATAATAGTATCTACATGCCTATGCAAGAGATACAGATAATGAAGTGTAAACCGAACAAAGTATAGAAGAAAATGCTTCAGTACTTCTGGTTCATGTTTCATTCTTCAGGTTCAAAAATGTAGGGATGAACAGGTTTCAAAAGTCACTGAAACCTTGCCTCAACCATTTAAGCAACTCAAATTTAGTTAATGATTCAAATTCTGTCTAGAATACTTAGATTTGCAAAGCCATGGTAGAATTTTCACATTCCCTGTGAACTTTCAGGATTTGTGGGTTTTTTTCTACTCATGATTTCATACACAGTAAATAAACATCCTTATAAATAATGCACAAAGGAACTGCGAACCCTTATACTTCCTAAATTCTTCTGTTGGATATCTAGCCCTTTGTTCATCCAACTATTCTTTTCTTCTCTATATCTTGAAATAAGCCCACAGGCAATTTCACAAAATTATATCAGGATTTTCGGTTTTGAAAAAAAAACCCTGGTTTTTACCCCTTCCTCAGCTTCCTCTTCTTTCTCTCCTCTGTCTCTCCCTCCTTATTCAGGACTAAAAATAAGAGGCTTGAGAACAATGAACCTTATTTTTCTAGCAGTGTCTCTGTATGTTAGGAAGAAGAAAAATCTATCTCTTAGTCTGAGACATTAAAAAGCAACATCACCAAGAGGGGGGCGATGGTGTTTGAAAGGTAAGTCAATGGAAAAGAGGACCTTGCAGACTGATGAAACTGGAAAAGGTCCAGCATTAGATGATAAAGTTGCAGAACAACTGGAGGACAGAGATGTTTCTTTTTAAGCATTTGTCAGCCATAAACAACCTGGAATCTTCTTACCCAAGATGCTCTAATGTTATCTGTCCTGTGTAGCTGAAAGACTGTCATTCAGTTCTAAACCCTAACCATGGAAAATCTTTCACCGTAGGGTAAAGATTTGCCACATGGGAGAAGGATCTTTCTGAGGTAAGGGTGGCAGACTGAGACTGTACACTGCCACAGGAACTGGACCCTCCTTAAACCCAATAATATACTATTTCAAATTCAAGATCTTGCCTTTTCTATCATAAATATAATGAATGCATTTAAGATAGAACATTGTGTCTTACCAAATGGATTTTTATGCTGCCTGTTCAGTTTCTCATCCTGGGGAGAGGATGTGTGAGAGAGAGAAAAAAACCCACACGTAACAGATATTGCCAATGTTGTTCAATGCACTCCAAGAAGGTATTCAAACACTGTTTGAATACCATTCATTGTAGCCATACATGATCTTATTCAGAAACAGAAAGTGCTCTTGGTAAAATTCTGTAGCACAGACCTTCACAATATCTAACCCAGGCGTTTGCATTTATTACAACAACAAAATGAGTATTAATTGGTTACTACATTTCAAGATAGGTTCTTTTCATCTCTATAATTGCAGAATATTTATAGATTTGAATTCAATTAACTGCAGCCTGCAAGCTGAAGTAAGAGATGGGTCATTTTGCATAAGGTAGCATCAGAGTCCAAGTCATCACCTGTAACCTGCTGTGACAGTTACGCCATTATGCAAATTAAATCAACATTATGTGAATTTAAAAATTTTAAAAAATCCTTATATCAGGGAAAAGTATTAAATCTGCATTTCTGTCAGACATTTATCAGACTAGGTGTCTACTTTAAGCAATTATTTGAATTATGCATGACCATTTCAATTATTTAGTACTTACACATCTGTCATAAAACAATTAAGTTTGACCTGTCTAAAACAAGCCTTTTCAGACTTAACATGTAGATATCGAATAAGTAGCTATTCACACACTAGGTGCATGCCATTATTTATCTGTATTTTCCACCTTCATTTCACTAAACACTTTCAATGTTTAGTGCATCAAAACCAGAATTTCTTACAAATACTCCTTTCAGCTATACTGTTTGGTTTTTAAAATTTGTTTTCATTTACAAAATCACAATCAAATTTGTTTACCTCAAAACAGGAATTATACGAACTAAATTCCTAATGAGACCTACCTTAAAACAATATTAAGTTTGAAAAGTCGAGTGTTCAAATAAAGAACTACCAAAATTAAGGATGCCTGTGTAATTCGCATGCACATACATCCTCCTTCCCCTGTGAATCAATACTGTTTCTAAATGCAAGATCCTTTAAAGACACCTCCTCCAATCCATACCCCATTCAATGGCTGGGAATAGTTATTCTTATAATGAAGTAATTATACTTATGTATGTATAATATTGCAATTTTAATTTCATATTAAATATACAGCACTGCTATGTTCATCACCCAGTGCTCTATTTGTTTTATAGTACTCTTCTTACATCTAACTAAAAAAAATAAGCAAGTAAATCATAAGCTTTAATATGATAATTTTGCAGTATCTTTGAGGAGACAATGGGATGAGAGGCAACACTTATGGACCAGCTGGCCAGAGAACTAGTTTCTGTGGTAAGTCGGATAATAACGGTCCATCTCCTTTTGTTTCATGGTAAAAGCTAAGACTATGCATAAACTTTGGCTGACTGAGAGAAGATCTGATTTTTTATAAACAAGAGTTGTGCTATAAAGAAGAGTGAATGTTTCCTTCTGAGAAATTATTACTGGAAATTCAAGTGATCCACTCCAAATACCGCATGAATAGTTTCTGGTGGATCAAGAATTAGGAGCATGAAGAATGCCTCTTGTATTTCCTTCAGATCCTTAATGATTCATTTTATTGCTGCTTTTTCTCTTGTGTTTATCTTGTCACTGTTTTCATTTTCATTCAGATTTACACCAAATATGTAAATGTAGTCCCAACACATTAAAAACCTCATATATTTAGAATGTTAAACATTCACTGTACATCAAAAAATGGTCTAGAGTTGCTCCCAACAGAGTTTTCCTATCTAAAGTTAATGAGTTTTAATGTACAGTTTCCTTGTACCTTGCCTTTCTGTACACATTAATCTGTTCCTGGCATCTGTCAAGCATGCAGTAACAGGGAAATTTTCTCTGGGGCTGCCAGTGAAATGACACCTTTCTCCTTTGCTGAAGTTTGAAAATAATGCCCATATTTCTGTCTTATAAAACCAACACCATCTGCCCAGGCAGGCTCTTGTGAGCCAATGACACATAAAAGATTTTACCTGATCTCTGATGTCAAAGATGTTACATTAGGTTATCGAACTTCCACTTAGCTAGATGACTTACCTAGCACACCTGGCATTCAAACAAGATGGTTAAATAGAACAGTGACTAGGGCTGGTTCACTTAGTAACTGTATTACCACAATCAATTATTATAATCAAGGACACTAATTTAGAAGAACAATGCAGTCAAACGTTCAAATAAAGGATGGGACACTTTGGCATTGGATCACTGCGTGACAGATGACCTTATTGTAACTGTATGGATTTTAGCATTCTTTAGATATTTAGAAAAAAACATTGTATCTGTAGGCAACATACAGACCTGTATTTACCCTGCAATGAATTATTGCACAAGCAAATCCCCAGAGGTTTTCGTTTTGAAGCTAGCAAATATTTTGTAGTTTCCTGAACAAAAAAAAATCAGAAATATTGACAATTAAGAATGCCACTCCACTTCAGAACATAGGGATAAGCGAGTAGGCCTCAGTTCTTCAGTTACACAACCATAAAATGGGTGTAGTAAGCTATTTCCTCATTTCCTTTAATTAATGAAAGGGTGTTCGTCCATATTTATTAGTTTGTCTAGTAAATTGTTCTTGAAGAATACTTGAAGAATAATTCTTAACTCTACCAAGCTAAATAAAAATTGGGAGTACAATAAGAACTTCAATTCAACCTATGATGTGGATTTGCTTCTGATGATAGTCACACTTCCTCTCCAGGCCAATTATAAAAGCACCAAATGGCAAGGCATCACTATTTACAGATAATACCAGAATTTTTACCCAAACAAGTCTTCCTTCTTATTATCATTATCACAACACCTACGATAACTTCAAATGATTCCTCTCTAAACCTGGTACTCTCATCTTCTGTAATCCCATTTCTTCAACCTGATTAATCCTGATTCTTTAAAATTACTGACAAAGCAATAACATATATTGAGTGAGAACTATACTTGCATTAAGAGGAAATCTTTTTTTTTACTACTATTTTTTTCCTGAGGGTATGCTATAATTGTAATCAAAGAATAAATGAGGATATGACACAGATCTCTTGTAGTAAAGAAGACAACCATGTGCTTAAGCACCATTGTCTCCAATAGGTTTGAAATGTGTTGGCTAAGTGTTTTCCTGAGTAACAATGACTGATTGTTAGTGCCAGTGTGTCTGATTTTTATTAGTCACAGCAATGGGTACACTGTTATCAATTTTTCTGAATGTGGTAGAACCTAATTTCAGCAGGATTTTTGATAAGTAAGAACACTGTCTATGAAAAGCTGATTATTTTTCTGTAACAGGAATCTTTCCTAGAAACAAAATAATTAACCTGGAATTTTCTAAGCAACTCAAATTGAAGTCATTTGCAATTTGGAATGCTTTCATACTAGATGTCTCTTTTATACCTTTATATGTCATATAAAGGTCTATTTCTGCTAGTACAAACATTTAAGCTCAAAATATACTTTAATGTTATTCAATACCAAATTAAGTAGAAGAGAAGGGCTAATTTGATGGAAGTGTAGAATGACTGTTTTGATCAGTCATTTGCAAAACACTATCAAAATACCACTTCTGATCTTGCTACCAAGCAGGGTTTCAGTTTAGAGTATTCTAGCATTTCCTTACCCAGAAAATTATGACCAAAGATTTTTTTATCAAGTGTACAGCAGTCTAGAAATGTAAAGAAATAAAAACAGGTTAATGTCTATGCAGTAAACCTTCTATTCCATATAAAACTATCTTCTGTGGTATTTCGAAGTTCCTTCTACTCTTCACGTTAATACTTAAAAAAAAAAATTCACCATTCTTATGCATCATAGTAGCCAAGATTTGACTGAAAATATTAAAACTTAGTTGTTTTGACTCTCCCAATAGCAGAGGGAGGATCAAATCCTACAGATTGCTTTATAAAAGCAGACATTTACAGCTTATAGCTAAGCCAAGGACGTCTCAGCCACAACGTGTTAAACTGCAAAGAAAACTAGGGGATCAGGACTTTACCTTACCCCAAATGCTTCATCCAGATAGTAATACAGTGGGCACACCTATTTCTGTAACACAGAACAGAAAAAATAAAACAACTTTTTGTCTAATCCTGTTGCTTTTTTTTCCTCCTGCTTTTGCAAATAGGTATCCATTTATTGCTGGTTTGACCAAGGAAAATCTTTCAACCTCAGGCTAATAGTCTATAATGGGGAGACATGTGAACTCTTCCATTAACCCACCTTCTAAAATGCCTACAGATGGGACCTCGGAGTTGTCCCCCTGATTCAACACTCAGAGTAATAATATGCGGACTCATGTTGGCATAAGTCACTTCAAGAACAACATCTGTGCTTGTCTTGCTTGTCATCCTCTCGTACTTCACACACTCTGAATAATCAAGCTTGCTGGACTTCTACCAATTTATCTATCTGTGATGGCTGGTGTGCTGTAAAATCATATAGAAAACTGATATATTCCACTGAATTGCTGCAGCTCCCTAGATAAAATGGTAAATTTTCCACAGATTTTCCTGTCAGCTTCAACCAGAAGGTAGGATTTAGGAAGGTTACATTTCTCAGCAAACAGGCAGTTGGAAGAGGCTTTTCAGCACCTCTCGGTACTCCTTTCTACTAAACAAAGTTGGGTTTTTTGAGCTCTTAAACAAAAATAAAAATTGAACACATTTATTAAGATTACAAGACTTTGCTGTAACAGTTCCAGAAATGTTTTCTTGAGGCCTCTGTATTGTCAGAAGACCTGAAGAGTTGCTTGTCTGCCTGGAATATAACAGCAGCTTCAGGTTTCAGCAGCCTTCCAGCATGCAGTGGAAGAATTTGGCAGATATTTCCTTTACAGGCACATTATTTAATGTTTGCTCTTTCACTTTCTCTTGTTTGCTGCTTTGAGCTGAAGTCCATTAAAAAAAAAAAAAGGACGAAAGATTATCAGTCTCTAAAATTGATGGCTCTGAAGACAAATACTTTGTCTTTGTGGGCAAAAAGTCAGACTGCGTGCCAGATTTTTTCTAAAAGTCTAATGGGTGAATATGTTCATACTTTTTGGACTCAAATTGTAAAAAACAAAATTGATTTTTTATTCCCACTTTTATTTTGTACAGATGCAAGAAGCTCAGTAGATGAGAAATGATACATAAGGTCTGAAAAGTCCAAAAGCTTGTGCTGAGTAAGCTTCATTCCAGATCTGCTGCTACAGCTAAGTGGCCAGGCACATGTTATTACAAAGTTCCTGATTCATCTCCTTTCATTAGAAAATTTTGAACAGCAGCAACAAAAAAACCAATTGTTTTTCCCCTTATTTTTGTTTTCTTCTCTTTCCATACTAACACCCACTCTGGTGCTATCAGTTCAGAGACTGCTTGTTCTGAGTCCGTTAGTGGTTTGCACTGCTCCAAACATGAAGCGATTGACTGGTATGTCAGAAAGTGATGTGAATAACTCAAGGCGTATCAGTTTTGACAGCACAAAATAAAGGATTTGGCCCCCTGCTGTTATTGCTTGAAGGTGCCCTTGTAGAAAATAAATAAAAATATCTTCCTGCGGTAAAACTTCGAGGGGTAAAATTTACACAATCTGTGTAAAGGAAAAATCTGGGAAACAGTGAAGTGAACTCTGTATTATCAGGGCTCAGAACTACCACTGTTTTTTTTGAATTACCTGGCCACCAGTGCCATCTCAAATAAAGCTGACAGAAGTTGTAGGTGCCTGTCCTAAAAATGAGATGTGTAGCATTTAAATTATTTGTCCACAGGGGTACTTCACATCTGAATGTAACATTTTTAGATATAAATACTGTTAAAAAGTCATGAGTTTTCTTTCCTTACTGTCTCATAAAACAATATCATAAATATCAAATTTATCTTTCAGTAAAACTCTGCATGAATACCTTTGCTATTCAATCAGAAGCCTCATTAAGTACTACACTGAGCACTAATAATCTGAATAAAAACATCAAAATCAGGGTTTACTTTCATACAGCACATTTAATCTGGAAGCAACTCTAATTGCACTACAGAGGTTATTCTTTTGTCTAGCACCTGTCATTGAAATGGATTTCAGTACACTTTCTTAGCACGCTATATGGATCATTCAAACAGCATACAATACCCAGAAACGCCTTCATGCATTACTGAACTGCAGCAGTCTTTTCAGTGGGATAGAGTTGTTGTTTAACAATACACAGCAAAACAATGCAAGCCATACTGAAATTAGCATGAAAATTTAAATGGAAATAATACTCCAGTGGGAGGATCTTGATATTCTCTTTTATCTTCAGTACAACAGCAATCCATTTCACTTACACAATTTCCCACTAGTGAGATCACTTAAAAAAAAAAGGATCCAGCCCCGACTCTAGGTCTTCTTAGCCTGAGGGGTTTTGAGCTCTCTGCTCCCGTCTACTCCATGCTAAACACCAGGTGAATGTCACAAATTCAATCCACTCTCCCCTAAGATGGCACTCAAATTGTCTCCTGAGTGACTGATGTAATCATGCAAAAATGGGCACCACTATCTCCAGATACATTTGTGAATGAAAGTGAGCAAGGCCAAATGTTTTTGGCATGGATTAAGCATATTCTGATGATGTCTAATATGCTGGAGAGTCATATGAAGAGAAGCTTAAATCCATCCTTACATGATATAGGTCTCATTTTTCTCAGCAGAAACAACAAAGACGACAGGGACATAAAGAAATATCTCCTGTGTAGTTTCTCTTAATTTGCTCTTGTCTTCCACTATGGCTTTCCCATGACTTCTGCTCCACACACATTCTGTCAATGGCAGCAGCCTCTTTTTTTTTTGTTACTTGGCTCAAATGTACCTTCTTGTTTTCCTTCACAGAACCTGCTATGGCCTTGCTGCTCTGTAAAACCCCGATTTTATTTCCTCATCACATCCACAGGACTCACTTCTGCTGTGCCATGCTCAGATAGCATTATCTATGGCTAGATGTACATCACAACAGAGCTTCCAAGTTCCTGAATCTGATTATGTACTTCTGCTGCATCCCAGT
Organism: Steatornis caripensis; assembly: GCA_013398225.1. Taxonomy (NCBI): domain Eukaryota; kingdom Metazoa; phylum Chordata; class Aves; order Caprimulgiformes; family Steatornithidae; genus Steatornis; species Steatornis caripensis. Next base: position 6,483 of record VZSC01005890.1, on the reverse strand, counting down.
TCAGTGTCAGACACAGATCTGCGTCCAAGATACAAACATGGCCCTTGACTCATTCTCCTTCTATCCCTCCTTCATATTTGGCCCAGCTAAGTTGTCCAAATAGGAATTTCAAAGCACTTCAAAGACACTACATTTGGATGTCTGAAGGATAACAGAGAATTCCAAGCCTTCTATGATATTGATGTTTCTACATCTTTCCCTCCTCATCATTTGCTCCCAACTGTGTTGTGCCATGTGTATAATTATGTCACAAAACCTTAGAGGCAACGGCCACAAGCCCTCTTCTTGGATGAAATTCCATCTAGAAACAAGTATCTATCTGTCCTGGTGTTTCAGCTATTACCACTGAGTAAAGAAAAAGAACAGACAATAAAAATTTCGAGAAGCTTGGTTTTTATTCCTTTAATGAATGTCTGATACCATATATGGAACAGATTGGGGCAGTGGGGTGGGGGAGAAACAAAAAATGCATTTACCCAAACTCTTATTATAGCATCCAAAAATGTTAACGGATATAAAACTATTCGTATATGTGACCTATCCTTAGTATTTTGATATGCTGAAACTTGAAAGGGAAGAAAAACAAAGTGGAGAGCAACGAATACAGCAAACTAACTTAAAACACAGGTTAGCTATTGCCTTCATTGTTTGTCCTATTTTTCTTTATTGCTTCCGTTTTATAACTTGTTTCCACTTTTTTTTGGAGTCACTAATAGATTATCATTACAACTCCTAAATCATTTTCCTTTCATTAGTCAGGCTTTGATCCCAAATCATTTTCTACATGACTCAGTGTCAGCTGATGTTGAAAATAATTTCTGTCTGGCATCAGTTTCAGAATGCAGAAGAGGTCAATCTTCGTACAACAAAATGGTGAAACAGGAGGAAAGGTGTTGTTAGAGGTGGATTAGAAATAGTTACACAAGTGAATTGTTTCATAGAATCATAGAGTGGTTTGGGATGGAAGGAACATTAAATACCACCAGTTTGACACACACACACACACACACCCCCCGCCATTGGCAGGAACACCTTCCACTAGACCAGGTTGCTCAAAGCCCCATTCAACCTGGCCTTGAACAGTTCCAGGGAGGAGACATCCACAACATCTCTGGGCAACCTGTTCCAGGGTCTTACCACCCTCATCATAAAGAATTTCTTCCTAAATCTACCCTCCTTTAGTTTAAGATCATTACCCCTCATCCTATCACTACACGGCCTTGTAAAAAGCCCCTCTCCAGCTCTCTTGTTAGCCCCATCCAGGTACTGGAAAACTGCTATAAGGTCTCCCAGGAACTTTCTCTTCTCCAGGGTGAACAACCCCAACTCTCTCAGCCTGTCTTTATAGGAGAGGTGCTCCAGCTCCCTGATCATCTTTGCGGCCCTCCTCTGGACTCACTCCAACAGGTCCATGTCCTTTTTATGTTGGGAGCCCCAGAGACCCGCTGGCTGTGCTTGTTTTGATGCAGCTCAAGATACAGTTGGCCTTCTGGTCTGTGAGTGCACATTGCTGGCTCATGTTGAGCTTCTCACCAGCCAATTCCCCAAGCCCTTATCCTCAGGGAGTCTTTCAATCCATTCTCTGCCCAGTGCATAGCTGTGCTTGGGATTGTCCCGATCCATGTGCAGGATCTTGCACTTGTCCTTGTTAGCTATGGATAAACTGACGGGCCTTCTACCCAGCGTAGGACGTCTACCTCTAGCAGACTAAGAATAACATTATGTTTGCCCCCCAATATCACCCTTTACATATCAAAGTTTCTGAAATCTTGCTTTAGGTAATCTCAGATGCTGGGAAGATAAACAACTATAAAGGAAAGGAAGCCTGGACTCATTCTATTCAGCACTCTATAAAGGAACAATTAAATTTGAATTAGACAGCCAGAGCAGAAACCATGACATTTCTATTAGGAACCTGTGGAGGTGCTAATGCTAAGCAATTCTGCTCTAGCTACTGATTCTGAATGCAAGTGCATAGCAAGCAGGAAATATGACATTCTCCTAGTTAATTATACATGAGGTAAAACAACCATACAAGTTTTCAGGAGCTACAATTTGATAATAAAGACATATTGATAGGAGAGTCCATATGAGCGAAGCAGAGTAGGGGAAGAGCAGTATCTGCTCAAAGGAAAGGCTGCAAAAAGAAGAGAGGAAGACACCAAGCTAAATGTCATAAGTTTATGACATGTTCAGAGTGAGAAGACATTCCTGAGGTGCAGGTGCACAGGAAGAAGTTACAGAGGTTACTTAATTATGAAATAGAGGATGCTAACTGGTAGGTGAGAAAAGTTCAGGAAGGATCAAGACAAATAAAATATCATCAACAGCAGGAAAAGCAGAGGGAGGTTTCTATACATCAGAAAAGCAAGTAGGAGAGAAATGAGAGAAAGTAGAGTTAGTAGTGGCAGGAAAAAAGAGAGGAAAGGTAAAAGGATGAGAGAAATGAAAGGAAATGAAAGAAGTAATACAAGAATGTGATTAAGAGAAAAAGTAACATGATGAGTTAGAAGAAAAGTATACTTAAGATCCAATTTGGGATTGGAGAAAAGTTTATAGAAGCACAGAGAGATGAGAATAATCAGTAGAGATAACAAGAACAGACCAAAAAAGCAACAGCAAATGATCTAATGAGTTAGATTAATTCAAGAGGCAGAAACAGTTAGATTGCAAACTGAAATCACTTTGGAATCATTCTTCATAGGATGAATTACATTAAAGCAGATCCAGCAACTGTATTTTCATAGGCATAGCCTGGCGCTTAAACAGCACCTGTAAAAGCACTGTTCTCTCTGCAAAGATGTTCAACTAATGCATGGATTATCTAGATGTGCAGGCCCTAGATACAAAAACAGCACTCAGGGCTGCAACCAGACTTCCTCCCTGCGCTCCACCACCCTCCCATGCCTGCCATATGCCATTCCCTACATCTTGCAGTTGATAGGCATGAGACTGTATATCCAAGCCTCCTTGTTCCTCACCACTCCACCGGAATGGGCCAGCCATCCTCTCCACAGTGTAAGGCCCTGTCCCTCCCTAGGTCTACAAGCAGACTGGCTGAATTCAAAAAAGCCTATTACATCTGCTTTTATGGTGGCAGCAGCCACCCCCATCACGCAAGCCCTTCCCTCCCACCTGCCCTCCACCCTCTGCTGCTCCCAGAGCCATGAGACCTGGGGAGGAAGGAAGCACCAAGGAGGGGTGGGAGTTGACCCCTGCCTTCTAGATGTGAAGTGCCTATAAATTTAGAAGAGGCTCTGGGGATAAACTTCCCATTTATCACCCACATTGTTACACAAGCCACAGTGCTACCTGGTGACATTTTAAATGAATCAGCCACAGGCTACGCATGTAGAATGATGGATTACAGAGTGGGAGGAGGTAAAACACCTTGCAAGAGGAGCACAAAGAAATACACCAGGGCTCTGAGGAGCATCCCAAGACGTGGGAAGACAGAGCTGATGGCATTTACGTGCCACCCGCCCAGCCTGTGCAGCGACTCCTCCTCTCCTGATCAACTGCCGACAGAGGTAGCAGGGCAGACGCTTGGGCATGTATTCAGGGGGACAAACAGGAAACAGAACAGCTCAAATCGGGTGAAAACAAAAAAAGAAGCTATTTTAGCTCTGCCTGCTGACAGATTTGCAACCTGTCAGAGTACAGCGGAGCCAGCATCGCTCAGCCGGGAGCCCAGCTCTGCTGCAGCACAGGGCCCCACCCCTCAAGGGCACTTGGCAGCAGGGGATTGGTCAGGAGCAGGAACCGTGATATGGGATTGGTCAGAGCCTCAACACCACCACCTGGAGGCCGGGGAGGGGGGCAGGGCTGGAGCCAATGCTGCTGCCCACAGAGCATCTCTGAGTGAATAAATACCAACCTCAAAGCATTAAATATAGCCCTCACCTCCTATACATCCCCTAGAATGCACTCTGATTTCATATCTGTGCTGGAAAACAAAAACCAATTTGCTTTGAAATGTAGATGTGACACATAACTTCAAGCACTGGGCCCAGAGCTGGGCATGAGCAGCGTCTCCCGTGACAGGAGGGGTGACTGCCTTGCCCAGGATCTTCATGAGCATAGGGGTAAAGGGGTGCCTCAGCACAAGAGTGTAAGATCTGCTTAGAGTCAGAAATATTCCTTTTGTCATTGATTAGGACGTAAGGGGGAGAATGTGGCTGCAGCTTGCAATGACAATTGTCATAGGAATTTAGGGGAAAACCAGGGTCTTCTACAAAGTAAAATAAAAGGTAGCCTTGCCTGTCTTGTCACATTATACAACTGGCATCAGATCTAACAACTTGGGCTAAAGAATGAGACATTGGTAATAGAGATTTGCAACCATTTTGACAAATTACCCTGCTGGAAGAACTTAAGAACAGAGCCTAGAAATTCTGCAGTAATGTCTTTTATATTCTAAAACCCTAGCTTGAGAAGAGAAAAAAAATTGACTTCAGAAAACACACGTCTACAGGCTGCTAGCAACTGGCATTTTACTGCACAGCCAACGTGGCACTACCCAACAAACACACCAAGGAAGACTTCTGATCCGACAGAATGCTGTGTCTTAGATATAGCTGTAGTAATTAAGTTTAGAAACTGCAAAGGAGAAACAGATCACTAAACTGAGCATCACCAAAGTAGAACTCTAATGACAATTTGTAGTTAGTTGAAAAAGGCTCAGGGCAAGGTACGGTATTTCTCTATTTTTTTTTTTTAAATTCTCTGTGATAAATGAGGTGACAAAATAAAGCTAATTTCTGTGTCAGACTATACTTCCTGAATAATGAGGAGAATGGGTTTATGTGCTTACTACATTGACCATTTTGATATATCAGAAGAATTTATAAAACTTGTTTCTTTCTGTAATTATCCTTTTGAAAGGTATGTGTTGTGTCACTCGTCCTTCACAACAAATTATTAATAAAGGTATAGCAAATTAATTGTTTAACACTTGATTCAGTGTTATTAACTTGATGTCAGTATTTCCTTTAGGTAAGTAGCATTTGAGCTAGGCTGTGCTTTCAGGGTCTCCAGCAGAGGTATGTATTCAGGTTAACAGTAATATTTCTATTCTTCAGAAAGCAGGAACAGAATTAACTGCATGCCTCCATACTTTCAACCAATTGACTGCTTACATATTGTGAGCTTGGATGTGTGCCTATAGTATTTTATACATATATATAGACATGTGCAGCTTAGTTTTAAGGGATACTAGAAGTGTCCGCCTTCTCCAGCTGCTCCAGCCCAGGACTCCCTCTTGCCCAGGCTGCCACTTTCCTGTTGCAAGTTCAACCAGCAGTGGAGCTGAGCACATACCCCAGAGACACATACACACAGGCACACCCCTCCCCTCACACACATGCAGTTTTGGGAAGATACAGATGCTCATCAACACCCTCCAGGTCTAACTCCAGTAGCAAGGAAAGATTTCTCTCACGCACATATGGGTCTTACCAGTAGCTGGCAGTTAGTCCTTGCAGCACATGTACACATGGCATAGAAAAAGAGATTTGACAAAACATTCAATAAGAAGGCATAAGACAGAACAGTCTGGGTTCATCAGGCACAAGACTTGGTCAGACGAGTGTACTGACTGGGNTACAGATGCTCATCAACACCCTCCAGGTCTAACTCCAGTAGCAAGGAAAGATTTCTCTCACGCACATATGGGTCTTACCAGTAGCTGGCAGTTAGTCCTTGCAGCACATGTACACATGGCATAGAAAAAGAGATTTGACAAAACATTCAATAAGAAGGCATAAGACAGAACAGTCTGGGTTCATCAGGCACAAGACTTGGTCAGACAAGTGTACTGACTGGGACCATTTTACACATGACCAACCCCTTTTATTACTTCCTTCTGTCTACCCCACTTTGCTTCTTCCTGCTCCCCCCTCCTCTGCACATTGCCTCAGCACTTGGAGTAGTGCATTTATCCCCTCCAACACACAGGACCCTCAGGTTTGCATCCTTATCAGTTGTGAATTCCCAGTTTGCTTTCAGCTTCTTGATAGCCCATCAGTTACCTTGACTGACCAGATTTGTTTCTGACTATTGCCTTTGTCAACATTAGTTGGTCAGGTTTCATGTCTCTGTATTTTTCTTCCTCCCTTTCCTTTCCCTATCATCTCAGAAAAGCCCATTATCTTCAAACTCTAGGTATTTGTACCAAGTAGTATGAATTACCATGTTCGTTCTTATTACTATCTCCCTGTCACAGTTTAAAGCTGGGCTGGCTATTAAACAGACAACAGATGCTCTTTGTTAACCCTGTCCCTCCTCAAAATGGAGAAAGAAAAAAGGGAAAGAGACTCACATGCTGGAAAAGTTAGAACAGCTTTAAGGTGACTACAATAATAAGGTATTATAATAACAGAAAAAATAATAATGAAATATATACAAAAATGTACAAAACCAACATCAAGCTCCCCCCTCCCCACTGACAAATACATCACCTGAATGCTGCAGGGCATGTCCCAG
>VZSC01005889.1:27739-48888 GCA_013398225.1 Steatornis caripensis | reverse complement strand
CTTGCAACAGTTCCTTACTTAAAAGCTACGCTTTGTCCTTCAGGTACTGTGTATACCCAAAAGGAAATGCAAGGACAGGAAGAAGCGTATAGCACTTAGCTCACCGAGTAGGACTTAGCATACAGTTAATGAAATGCTTGAATGACAAGCGCAGCACGCTGAAACCTGCTATGAGAGAATTTCAAAGATGTTCACAAGAGACAAAGTGCTGCAGCTCCGCTAATTTGCAGGGACCAGGCTGTCCCCGCTGCTGGCAGGGGCAGGGAACAGGTGTCCGTGCATTGTGCACACAGCTGGCTCTTGGATGTGTTCTGACCCTTTTGGCAGTGGCTGAGTGACGATGCCCATCCAACATACAGGATCCACTGTAAAAACGAGCAGGCTGTTGATCTGTAATAACTTTGTGTAAATCAAGTTAAGTGCACACCTTGAAGAGGAAGTTCAGTTGCTCATCTCTTCTAAAAAAGCCATAGCAGCAACAGAAAAAGCTTTCACAGAGATTACAGTGTATGGAAATAAAATTTTATGGGAGATATACCTNAGGCTGTTGATCTGTAATAACTTTGTGTAAATCAAGTTAAGTGCACACCTTGAAGAGGAAGTTCAGTTGCTCATCTCTTCTAAAAAAGCCATAGCAGCAACAGAAAAAGCTTTCACAGAGATTACAGTGTATGGAAATAAAATTTTATGGGAGATATACCTAAACTCCCAGGAGGGCTGTGGAAAATCTAAAGTCTCTGCTTCAGTGTATAATGTTGTACATACTATAGTGATAATGTCACAGCTCCTCGAGCTTGGTGTTCAGAGGCAACAGCTAATACAAGTCCCTACTGAGACAATGAAATAGAGCACAAACAATTTGTTTGATGTTCTCCAACCACTGTTCCGTGATTTATCGGTGCTCCTAATAGTAGGAGCTTACAAGTGCTCCCTATAACTTCTGTTCACCTGGAGAATAAATATGTATGAAATACAGCTACTTTCCGGCTTCCCAAAAGCATCTCTTTCTTAGATGAGTGAAAAGAAAGACCTGCTGGCTCCCTACATACCAGGGAGGACAGAGGGTATTTTTATTTTTTAAAGAACGCAACAATTTATTATGAATTTTAGCCGGATAACTGAGCTCAGGTAGAGTTGTAATTTCTTTAACGAGGAAATTTATAGATTAACAATGTTCCTGAAGATAAACAACGCAATATACTTTAACGGATAAATTAACTTGGTGTTTTGTAAACCGTAGAAAACCCATAAAGTCCACAAAGCATCTGTGCAGTCCAGTAGTCTCGTCCTCCGTAGTGCTTGCTTCACTTCCTACCAGAAGTCTTTCCCAGTCACTTCATTTTAGCACTATAGTTGTGAGGCATTTCTGAGGAGTTTTCAAAAATTGCGCCACTGGAAGGATCTTTTGGTCATCAGGCATCTGAAATGCACAGGGGAAGGTACTTAATCTGGCACAGCGAAATAAAAGATAAATTTGCACTCAGAATGATATATGGCCCAATTCATTGCTTGCAGGGAAGGACAGACTTCTGACTGGCTTTTCATTTACAGATTTACTGGGGACCAGGAGTTTTGAGCTAAGACTTACTTGCATTTTCCCCTCTTCCACGCCAACAGCACTCCAAGGTGTAGCACACACAAGCTGTGATGTAGTAGCAGCTGTGCAGGTCTACAGCTTTTCCAGGTGTGTGGCGGTTGCCTCCAGCCCCTGAACATGTTTGGATTTTGACCAATACATTAAATTCTGCTTCAGATCAGAAGGGCGTTGAAAAAAAAAAAATCGGCTTTACAGGAGGGAATGGAAATAGCAAATACTCCCTTGCTTTGATTTCTAGCATTAAAAGTACACTTCAGTGAACAGAATATGAACCAGAGCTAAGCACTCTAGATTGGATTTTTCTCAAGCCTAAACAGAGTTGTTTGGCTGCAGGTGATAAGAACTATGAAGTTTCAGTGCAGCCAGAGGAGTTCTTTCCCCCCAGGGTGGTGGACAGTTTCACCGGCTAGCCTAACCGCTGCGTGAAGGTTTCAGTCTCTTACACGGACACACAATGGGCATCTCATGCTTGTGCAGTACTGGATATTTGTTGCAGTTTCTAAAACTTCAGCAAAAAAGATGTAATTATTCTTCTCAGTCACAATACTTAAGAGTTTCCGTGAGAAATCCAAGCCTACTATTGTGTGCTACATGAACACAGCAAAAGGAAAACCAACCCTTATTCTAAGGAACTCACAAGCTTGTTTTATGGTTGGGTGAAAAAAGGAGGAAGAAACAAACCAAAGAAAAGAGGAGGATGAAAGAACAAGGTTTCAGGGAAGACAAACATTGTGTGGGTGGGGAGCAGTAATTTCAGCTCTTCCCTGAGCTATAGTTTAGAATTTTTAAGTCTTATCAGCTCACCACGTCTTCTTTCTAAGTTCACAGTAAATCTCAAAATTACTTCAATGAGTGCAAGACTGGGCCTACTGTTTGCTAAAGTTTAAAACCTAAGTCAATTGAAAATTGATTTGAAAGCTGATCACGAGCGTGCTAGGCAGAAAGCTTTCTTTCACGCTCCTAGGTTTCAATTCTTGGATGGAAAGAAGAGTAAACTCACTTTGAAGACCTTATAAAAGCTGTCTCTGCAAAATCATTTTTGCTTTCATCTCACAGAGAATATGATTCAAACAAACCACATTATACATTCCAGTTTCATAATATTGAAAAAGAGTAGAAGTCTTTCAGAGAGTATAGCACCTAACAGATGTTGCCACTAGAGTTGTAAACTCTACTTATGTAAAAACATGGCAAAATATTATTTTTTAAATGTATACATTTTTAAGCCTTATGTTGACATCGCAGCTTTTTATCAGAATTTAAGTTTCCCCTGTTCCGGCTCTCATGGCCACGCCACACTACTTGGCAGGCTTTAAACAAAGTAAGGAAGGCAGACAAACAGAGAGGAACAGATTGTTTAGCTGAGATTTTAATCGCCTCACTTACTTAACTTCAGTGAATGGAGACAATACCGCAAGAGCCAGCAGTTCCAAGCTCTGCAAGGATGAGCTCTGCAGTTTTCATCTCATGTTTGAAGGCCTTCCTCTACATGTCTACCAGGACAGGACACAGAAAGATTAAGCAAGAGTCCAGGCAGGACTCTAGGAAGCAGAAGCAGGATACTATAAACATAATCTTACTTTTTTCCAATTTACTTATTCCACTCAAGGCCTCTCTACTGTTGGGTTATAAAAGGAAAATAAATAATACCTCTTTATGCAAGGAAAAAATAAGCATGGACATACTGTAAGCAGAAAGGGACTATTTCGGCAATTCTTCATGCTTTGAAGTCTTTGGGTTTCGGATGGTGAGTAATACGATAGATATATGATGCATACAGCTCACGAGTACACGCAGCCCCAATCTGAGTCTTCAGAGGAAGCATCAGAAAGCTTTAAAGGGGACAAATGGTTGCATCCTTTCTTCCTATTTTAATGAAGGAAGGCCTCTGAAACCGTAGGTCATTCTTCAAAAGCCTGTTATTAAGTCTTAGAGATCCTACCTGCAGCGTCTCACTTCTGAGCCCAGCCCTTTTGTTTAGGGACACCGACATCTGCACGGTCTTTCATCTCAGCACAGCTCCAGATAGAGGGGTTTATTTCAGATGAGTGTGCTGCACTCCCTTCAAATCACTGATCTTTGAGTGATCAGCAAAGACGCTGAGGATTGATTGAAGGCCCAACAGTCTAGCACATAAAGCGTATACACCTTTCTGTGTTTTTCAGACCTCTGATAATTCAGAATTGAGATAAAAGCATAGCCGTTAGCAGTCACCATGGAGTCCCTAACTCCAAGNATCTTTGAGTGATCAGCAAAGACGCTGAGGATTGATTGAAGGCCCAACAGTCTAGCACATAAAGCATATACACCTTTCTGTGTTTTTCAGACCTCTGATAATTCAGAATTGAGATAAAAGCATAGCCGTTAGCAGTCACCACGGAGTCCCTAACTCCAAGCGTTCACTGTTAGGGAACTAGGAAATTCTTCCTCTTATGTGAAATGAATAGCAGCAGCCAGCAGACATTTCAAGAGTGGAGATACCATTAAAATGCAAACCCAATGCCTCAGATATTTGACAGTTATCTTCATCCTTCCATCTGTAGCCAGCAGGCACTTTCTGGTCTTCTCAGTGCATGTACTTCGCCGTGGACAGGACCCCTCTGGATTGAAGCCACTTCGGCAGATGTCTGTTACCCAGTATAATTACGTAATGAAAGAAGAAAGATCTGCTAAATTATCAAAGGCCACAGTCCTTGAGTCACCCAGAAAATACCACTTGCTAGAAACAAAATGAGTTGTACTGCAGGGACGCCTTGTGTCTTTAACAACAGCAGCAGAAAAATTTAAGGACATGGGAGATCAGACAAGTTCACACAGCTTTCACAAGCAAATGTTCTCACTCTCCAGGTCAAAGTAGAGAGTCATCTGAGGATTTTGCTATTCCTTTGTAAACATAGCAGAGACTTGTCTTCCCCTCACACTTCCCATCCTCAGAGCAGCTGCTCCTGATCTAGAGAGGAATTCGTATGGACCTGATGCAGATACACCTATAGTTACGGCTTACAGAGTGCTCTCACAAAGTAACCCTGAACTGCACTGCTGGGGGGAGTTACTTTTTGCTCATATTGTGTTATATTTTAAAAGCTTTACTTGTCAGCTGAGCTGGCTCCAGCCCTTTCTCTGCCACCCCAATTGCTGGTGAAGCTGTGCCTGTGCAAGTCACCAAGACATCGCGCTTGCGTCATTGTCTAATCTTGCTCTGAGCAAGTCTATGCAGCCTGGCACTAGTAACCCTGGCAGCTGTCTGGATTATGAGCAGTACCTACAAGACGACAGTGTCAAGAAGTGACTTCACTAGGTCAAGCATTGTACAAACACATGGTAAAAGACAGCACAGCTTAAATAAACAGGGAAAGGATGGAAGAAATCCTCAATAGGTGGAGAATAGAAGCACCGAAATCCAGTGATTTACTTCAGGCTGCCCAAGGATGCACAGACCACCGGAAATGCAGGTTACCAAAATCTTTGTTTGCTGCTTTAAATGCAACGCAAGTTTCCATCACCTTTCCTCGCATAATGTTAAAAATGATCACTTCAAGCTTTGGGAACTCACATGTGGGCTATTTAGTGGATGCTGGAGTGCATCTGCAAATGCTAGGATGGGACAGAGTCTGGCAGCAGCAGGTGTGTGAGATACCTACTGGTGACTGGGACTACCTAGTAGGGGACCTTTAGAGTGGACTTCTTACCTGTCATCCTTGCTGATAAGACATTCACTGCCACTCCTGTCTCTTCTTGCTGCAACAACTAACTTCTCGTCCAAGTCCAGTAGGAGGGCAGCTGGTTAGTGGTGGGAAGGACAGCAGTTTTTGGCACCAACAAAGATACCTACAGGCCCACTCAGCTGTGCTGCCGTGCCTGTTGCAGGAAACCTGTGACCTTTCTCAGCCACCTCTGTAAAAATCTAAGCCCAGAGAGAAATCTGTCTTGGATTCCTCCTAGCAATGGTCTATTTTAATCAATCAATCAGGACTGTTGCTGTAGCCGGTTCTTCTGAAGGAAGGGCATCAGACAACACAAAGCACAGTGAGCTGTCAGGTAAATGATGTTAAAATCACCTGATGGCATTCAGCCTTGCTGTTAATATTGCCAACTGCTGTGAAATTACCCTGAGTCACCTCTGCGAAATCTGCTAAAGAGCAATAAGGAGAGCTGTGCTCTTCCAGAACTGGTCAAGAGGCTTTATTAGAATAATCCAAGCGTTATTGCTGCTGAAGCAAGCGTGCCTATCTCCGGGCCTTGGTGATGGGATACGGTTCAGACTGTCCCAGCCTTACTGCTTGGTTTCCTGATACATTCCCACAGAAACATTGCACGTACCTTCACGGATGGGCCCTACTTGCCCCCGTCCAGGTAATTTTCCAAGCAAATGATCTGTAGTCTACCAAATGATAAAAATGAATGTTTTCACTTGGTGCTTTCATTTAATGTGCGCAGAGGCCCACATCCCACTGCTGACTAATTAAATGTGGGGGTAAAACGTACAATTGCGTGGATGTCTCAGCATCCTTTTGAGGAGAGAGCACCTGCAGGATGGAAGTGTGGATGCGTTTAGGAAGGAGCTTGGTACAGGCTGATTCCCCTTCTGTCTGCTCCCCGAGTAACTCAGTTTGCTGTTATTTAGAAGAAAAATAAAAGTCAGCTGATGGTGTTCTGTTCTGCAGGGACAGATTTTTGTGTTTATTTTTTTTTTCCCTGTAATGCAAGTAGGCTTCAATGTCAAGAGGAAAACGACATGCAGGGGGAGAAGGGCCAGAACAGTTATCGACTGGGTGGGCCTCCCACAAGGTCTGTCCTTCTCCCTCTTGCACCTTGGAAGCTTTAATTGAAGCGAGTGTAGTTTTTTGATTTTTAGTGTAAGGTAATGTGTTAATAGTCAGAGGAGGTCAAAACAACTTTAGGCCAGTCTAGAGAGGATGTAATAAGACATTAAGGATGTGTCGTGGATTAAAGATCTGATCGTGTTTTCAGTGAAATCAGAATGATTTTAGCAGCAAAAGTCCTAGCCATAAGAAGGGAAAAGTGTACTATATCTTTACCTAAAGACAAAATTATTGTCTTTAAAAAAGAAAAAGCCAGGATTTGGAAAGTCAGTACATTGAAGTATTACATAACTCTGGTTTTATGAGATGATTTCTTTTTTTTTTTCCTCTTATATACTTACATTTGGCTCAATTAAGCCAGAAAGGCAGAACTTCAGTGAGTTGCTTAGGAAGCAACTGTATTGTAAAGCAATGTTTGAAGGTTTTTTTCAAGTTTCCTATAGAGAAGTGGACTCTGAAGAGCAACTTCAGTCCATGGCAAATAATAGGCTTGTTTTGGCTTTTTTTTCTCTCCTAGCCTTTTTNATTATTATTCATTATTATTGTAGTTAGATTAAAGCTGTTTTAACTTTTCTAACCCATAAGTCTCTTTCCCTTTTCTCTTTCCCCCCCCCACTTTGGGGAGGGAGGGGGTTAACAAAGAGCGTCTGTCGTTCGCTTAACAGCCAGCCCAGCTTTAAACCGTGACAATGGCAAAGTTTATAACAAGAAGTGGTCCTGTAGGATATAGAGGTGTCCGAGAGCACCTGCTGCTATAGTCCATTGAGCAAAATACTTTTTGTGTGATTCCGTAGTTCTCCTATGAGGGACAGTACCACAGTCCCACTGCCCACCATCTTCATCGTTTTCTTCTTGTTGCAGGTGAAGCCTGTGTGAGTCTGAACTGGCGAGAGATCAAACTGTTCAGCTGAATTTAGCTACACGTAACATAATCATTTGCAGCAGATCTGATGCGATGTAGCACTATGTGCTATGGTCAAAACGGATCTTTAGAGCAGGGTCTTCTCCTGTATACAATCTGTAGTTATATTACAAGATTATGCTATTTTATGTAAACTACCAACACTATGTATTATTATGATGTCCTGTTGGCTCTAAGGATTCCTAACATCTTTCTTTTGCAGTGAAATTCTATAAAACAAAGAAAGATGAAAAATGATGCTGTATTTACAACCAACAGAACATATGAGTACTTGCTGTTTGGTAGCATAATGAAACTGCTAACTCAGGGTCTAATTTTGTCATTACAAATAGAGTGAGCATACTATTACCGTGTGATAATAATGCAAGATACATACTACTCTTGACTGGACTTGACTGTACTGCATACATCTGCACAATTTTTTCTATTTATTCTGAAAACAGGGCAGATGATAGGTTTGCTATGTGTATTCATAAAGTTACGTGCTTAAATATTTCTTGANACCGTGTGATAATAATGCAAGATACATACTACTCTTGACTGGACTTGACTGTACTGCATACATCTGCACAATTTTTTCTATTTATTCTGAAAACAGGGCAGATGATAGGTTTGCTATGTGTATTCATAAAGTTACGTGCTTAAATATTTCTTGAAAACAGCTTAATCTCTAGTATTTCCAAGCACTCATGGACCATCCTGTCTGTCCTCCCTCCCTCTCTCTCTTCTTCAGAGAGAAAGAAATGCATCTTTGTGTGTACTGCACATATATGTATGAAAAATAAACTTCCTCACTAGCAAATAAACCCAAGAACAACATTGCTAGCAGCTGTCATGCTTAAAGCCTTGTTGAGAACACTGTTCCGTTATGAGCTCTCAATGCCCTTCTCTACATCAGTAATCACCGTGCCAGGACAATGTATTATAAACCCAAATGCCCAGGCCAGCAGACCACAAAAGCTCCTCTGTCTTGTGCGAGGGAACTGAAAAGAGGCTTTCACGGTGCTGTGGAATACGCTGGCAGACTGTGCCGGGTTCAGAGCCCTCAGTGTTCTGGAAGAAGTTCGTGTACAAGGAGGGCAAATCTTGTCTAATCCTTGGTTAAGAAGCTACAATAACTGTTATTTTTAAAAAATGAGAAGAATCATATGTACATGTTGAAGACAAGCATCAGATAATTACAGGCTGTTCAGTGGCTGTATGAAGTGCAGTAACCGAGGAACTGAAAAGGTCTTTGTGCTCCTTCCAGAAAAAGGACATCTCCCTATCTACTCTCACAAAAAAAAAAAGCAAGACCTATTCTGTAAAAACAAACAAACACCTATTTTCTCCTATCTTATAAAATAGTCATTTTTGTAGTAAATACTTTTTGCAAGCAGAAAAGCCAAAGAGTTTGATAACAACAACGGTAGTTTTTCGTAAAGATGAAATAATAAGCTAATAAGCACCCTGTTCTTTGATTTTCACTTAGGTTTGCATTTTTAAAGTTGTTGGGAAGAGTTGTCCTTCCGTTGGGTAAAATGGCACCAAAACAACAACAAAACAACAACAAAAGCATCTCGTTGCATTGTCCATCTAAAAAGGAAGGTACCTACTGGGGTTTTTAGGAAGTTTCTTCCACATGAGTGGAAGGACTGAGCAACAATATTTCAGAGAAAGGAAGTTCAGCTGCATTTAAAATACTGGGTTTTGTAATTTTATTTTAAATGAAATTACATTCAGATACAGCCCAGTTATTAGCAGAGATTGAAACAAATGTTTAAAGCTAACAAACTCCTATAATTAATGTCTTAGCTTTACATTGATATTATAAGCTCAGACTAAATTCACTCTTTTGCATTACCCGGATTCAAAATCACAATCACATTAAAAAAATACAAAAATGTCTACAATTTCACTTTCCAACCTATCCTGGAAGAATAATAAAACTCTTGAAACGCCTCCACTAAAAAGCCACATTGACATGATTTACAACTATACAAATTGTTGTTTAAAACAAGCATTACAGGATAAGTGTTCAAAGCAGTGCTGAAGTTTGAAGCAGATCTTCCCACTGCCCTTACATAGCCTTTTCTGGCTAAACTACAAATAAAGTACACTTTGAAAATGTACTCTTAAATTCACCAGAATAAAAAAAAATCCAAAATAACTGCATCTGAGAGAAAAGAGAAGGCCATATTCTGTGGTGCCTGCTCACGCTTCAAATTCCCAGGATGTGGAATGCTACTGAAACAAGGGTTATCCTTGTGCTTGATTTACTTGATATTTGACTAAGATCTGCATAGGAAATGAGTAGAAACACATCCTGCACTTGACAAGGTGAGCAGTCCTCAGGCTGGAAGAGAACTGAGTACTGCTGAATAAGGCAACCGAGACAAAGTATGGCTTAAGTCTACCTGGATTTCGCCAAGGCTTTCGATATGGTTCCCCCCAGCCTTCTCCTAGGAAGACTGATGCGTTATGGTCTAGACAAGTGGTCTGTGTGGTGGTGGTGGGAACTGGCTGACAGGTCACACCCAGAGGGCGGTGGTAAACAGCTCTTCAAACTGACAACTTGTCACAAGCAGGGTACCTCAGGGAATGATACTGGGCCCAACACTGTTTAATATCTTCATAAGTGATCTGGATGATGGGATCAAGTGTACCCTGATGAAGTTTGCTGATGATACCAAACTGAGAGGGGAAGTGGACACTTTGGAAAGGAGAGCCACCCTGCAGGAAGACCTGGATAGCTTGGAAGAGTGGGCTAATGAGAACCTTACAAAGTTCAACAAGTGTAAGGTCTTGCACCTGGGAAAACATAATCCAGGAGCGCAGCGCAGGCTGGGATCTACATGGCTGGAGAGCACCTCTGTGGAAAGGGACCTGGGGGTGCTGGTGGACAAGCTCAATATGAGTGAAGTGTGCTGCAACGGCAAAGAAAGCCAACAGGATGCTGGGTTGTGTCAACAAGGGCATCACCAGCAGAGATAAAGAAGTCATTATCCCACTCAGCACTTGTCAGGTCACACCTAGAATTCTGTGTTCAGTTGTGGTCCAGCTGAATCTTAAAAGCATCCAAAGCTGGGAAATGCACCACTTCCCTGGGGAGATTAGTAGCTGATTGTTCTCATTGTGAAAAATTTTCCTCTTGTGTCCAATTGGAATCTCCCCAGGAGTAACTTGCACCCATTACCCCTCATCTTTTCCATGTGACTCCTTGTAAAAAAGGAGTCTCCATCTTCTTTGTAGCCACCCTTTAAGTACTGGAACATGGTGATGAGGTCTCCCCTAAGCCTTCTTTTCTCAAGGCTGAACAAACTCAGTTCTCTCCGCTTTTCCTTGTATGGCAGGCTTCCCAGGCCTTCGATCATCTTTGCGGCCCTTCTGTGGACCCTCTCCAGCCTATCCACATCTTTTATGTATAGTGGGAACAGGATGCTGGGCCATCTTGTCTAGACCATGTTTTTGCCAAGAAAGGTTGGACCAGATAGATGATCCCTGAGGACCCTTCCAACCTGGTATTCTATGGTTCTATGAGTCTATGATTAAGTGCAATCTGATTAAGGCAGAGTACATATTTTTTAAGCTGTTACTTCTTCTGCTTCCACTTAAAAGCACTAGTGCACTAGAATGTGTTTAAGAGCTTTGGTTAAAAAGACCTGGTGGAGCTGGAGGTGATAAACAGAGATAAATCTAGAGAAATTCATTACAGTGAGATAGACAGTCCCTCAAAAAAACCTTTGTCGACTTCGTATTCTTACAGCCGTTCAGTCCGAAGCTCCAAATCCATGTACTAACAAGACAAACAAATGTGTTAAGCACAGCTTTCTCAAAATACCCATCCCTTATTTGCCCCCTGCAAGACAAAGTCCCCACTCTGGATCAGGCATCATTTGAAATTTTACATGAGTGAGTGTGGCAATATTTTGGCCTACTAAGTAAATCAAGTCCTACCCTTGCAACATACACAGATTTAGTCCTTTATCAGGCCAAATTCTGCACAGTATTATGCTGACCTTAACCTACAGGAATTTCTTTGGCATTAGTTTGGATTTTTAAATGAAGGCAGAATTTCGCCCGCTTTAGCACATTAAAATAAACTGATCCACAGCTTCTGTTTGAAGAATCAACAGATTAAAAAAAGTATTGATAGCACTTTCCATATTTACTACATGAAAAGCCCCACTCACCCCATTTGACCAGTTTAGAATTATCATTTATCCTTTCCAGCACTAAGAACTTCTAGGTTATTCACAGAAATACATCAAAGCTCAGGAAAGTGTAACAACAGATGCATCATATTGTTGCATAAGCTTATACTTTAAAATACTAGAAAGTAGCTGGGCTCTGATCATTCTTTGGCTTGAAGCTGAAACCTCCTTGGATCAGTTCTTCCATTTGTTGGAGTCCCAAGCCAGGAACCAGCCTGTGAATGTCGGGGGTTCGTGCCCCTGCTTCACTATTACAATGGGGGTCCCCTTATCTCTGCCAGAAGGATCTGTTTCAATATAGCGTTTGGCTAAAAACAGAGGGAAAGTAAAACACATAATATATTAGTTCATTCCTTTGGTATAAAAAAATACGTTAAAAGCCTTATTGAAAGAACCAAGGGCTACTATAATACAGTATTCAATTAAATTATTTCAAAGGCAATGAAATGATCAGTAACTGCTGGTTTCTCCCAGCTGCCAGTCAAGGAATTTTCCATGAGGTTAAAACAGAGGGATTGCTGCTCTGATCAGTTCATTGCCATACAGCTGGGTTTTGTCTCTTGGAACAGGAGAAATCATTTGCTGGTCCTGTGCAGATGCATAAGCTTCATTCCCATTTTTCCCTGTAAAAGCCAGTATAGTTTCCCTTGACATCGCAACATGACATCAGTACGCATTGGAAACACAGCTAGGTTACAGTAGCTGGTGCAGGGAAGTATCTGCAAGTGTTTTTAGCACAAACTTTGTCAGAACTGCTCAGCTATGTGAAATCACATCAGAGATGACGTGTTTTTTCAAGGAGGTGCACTCCACATGAGTTGTCTTGATTTGTTCTGCAATTGGAATTTCCGCCTCCAAATTTAACTCAGTGAAGGGTGCAGTGTAAAGACCTGAGGATTTGTTGGCATTCATTTGACTGTGTACAGTAGTGTAGGGTGCAGCTCAGTAGGTATCTCCTTTTAAATTCGTTCTCTTTTCAGTGCAGCTTCTTTTCATGGAGCTCTCCTATGTATTCTTTAAAAAGCTCTGCAGCCTATTAATGCTATCTTGATTAATTTTACCTTTCATAAACTTACAGATAAGAAAGATACAATGAGTTTTAAAGCACATTTAAAGGAGAAAATCATCTTCTCCAGGATTAAATCCCAATAAGCTCAGTAACCCTTTTAAACACTGTAACTAGATTTCTTCTACATCATCCTTTTCACTTCTTTAAGTGATATTGATGCTACTTCACTCAGAATTCTGCCAAATTGATTTGATTTACCAGATTTAACAGATTCCTGTCGCTCAGTTTCATTAGCATCCTTCCCAATCCAGACAAAAACCTGCAAACAGAGGAGAGAAAGATACAGCTCCTATGTTGTTACGAGGATGTTGTGTACAGCAGGTAAAGTGCAAAATAGTTGATTCCACTAGAAGGAAGAATACACACTATGAAAAGACTTCAGAGATAGACAGCTCTCACAAACCACGCTTGATGATTTTTTTTTCCCCTTGTGAGAGACTGTAGCTCTATCCTCTGAAATCTTTCTGCTCTCTCGAATGCTGGACCTTTATGCACTCTGATGAAACAAACTCTTAATTACCTTTTCCATGGATATTTTTTACAATTTGCCAAGGAAATTGCTTCTTTAGGTGCAAGTAAAAACACTGAACAGGAGCTGCCTCTGGTTTGAGCTTTGCATGCGCATCAACACTTGTGCCCTGTGATCAATGCTACCCAGGGTAACTGCTAGATAACCCAATGAATAACTCAAAAACCAGAGCCTTGATCTGCAATCCCAACATTTATTTGTTTTTCCGTCAGGGATCCTTTTGGAAACCAGCTACATGTCCCGGACTTCTTTCCTTCTTACCTTAGTCAGCATGTCCCAACTACTTTCCGTCCAGCTCTTCCACCCACCTTCCCCCATCACTCCTTCCCACATGGACCCTGGACGTTCCTTCTCATTTCCAAAAACCTCTGGTTTTTTTTCCTTAAGGGTTAGGCTGAAGAAGACAAAGCGTGGGATCTGTGGCCTCCTCCCCCTTGACCTCCAAAAGGAGGAAGAGTAGAGGGAGTGTACTGTGAGAAACAGATGCGCTCTCTGCACCTGCAGTAAGTTTGCCTGTCATCCAAAAAGCTTTCAACATTTTCAGTTTTCAGTGACCCTGGGACAGTGAGAGATCGTTTCTGTCACCCTCCACCCAGTTCTTCTGAACAAATTTCTGTAAGGGAGCAGTGTTCGTCCCCTTCTCTAGTAAGACTTTTTGTAGGTGCTGCTGCTGCTACATGGATTTTGTGGCTTCTGAATACCTTTTATGCAGTAACTTTCTTTTTTAAAATAAATTTCAGTGATGAAGTCAAGAACATTATTGAGAGCCTTCCAGAACACTGCCAGGGCTTATACTCTTGCAGCCTCCATTGGTTTTAATGGGAAGTGCCTGCTGTGGACTCACATTATGCTTGGAAATTCAATCATGTATGTTCACGCTAGCATGTCATATAGCTCAAAAAATGTATCTCCCTCAGGTATACTTGTAAGAAAACACAGTTCTCACAAAGACGACTTTTCCTCCCATCTTATGATCTAAGTGGTTAAGAATAAATTATCCTCGTTACCACAAAAAACAGTGGTCAAGTACACAGCTTACCTGTTCCCAAGCATCCAGCAACATGACATCATCTTCAGCCAAATCGTCCTGAGTGAATTCTCCTGGGACCTCCTCAATCTAAAAAGGATGTTATGTTTTGGTTTTTTTTTGTTTTTTAATGATTTAACAAGATACTCTGATTTTGCACAAACCAAAGATATTTTTAAAAGGGTAAATTCAGAATCTGGTGTGAGATTCTTTTTGCTCCTAAAGGGTCAAGGCCTAAACTGATTTGACAAATGTGTCAAGGGTGTTTCACTGAAAGGAAACAAATCACATAATTGCATGTCCTATAAAATCAGCTCTCGGTTTGTCAGAATTGATAGGATATCCGCAGGAGAGGCAGAGGTTTACATTGTAATTCTAAGTATTGTTAAGTTGGGACCAAGGTCTGCCAGAAGGAGGGGACAGGGAAATTTCCACAGAGCACCTTGCACTAAGCAAAGGAAATCAATCGGTTGATATCAGCTGATATATTCATGCAGCTCACATTCATTAATAAGGAGAAGAAACTCCTTTGGTTTGCAGTGGGTGAGCTCAGTGATGAAATACACACCCAAGCAAGCTTTCCAGTCACTTGACAATGGGACACTACAGTTGACTAAGCCACCAAGGATTAGTCCCCAAAGGAAAGGCAGACTACTTGCTTCTTCCCAGGATGTGCAGGCAGATAGGAAAGCAGTTTAATGTTATGCTATATGAGAAGGAGAGAGAATAATGTAGCTAGTGGTCAGCCACCTACTTTTAAAGGACTGTCAAGGGTTTGGCTATGCTTGGTCACACAGGAGTGCTAAAGGGACAGTAAGCAGACGGTGCAAAAGGCATTCCTTTTTCCCGCCATGGGTCACGTTGGCCAGAAGGTCAGAGTGATCTGACCTACCTCTTCTGGTGAGCTCTAACAGAGGTGATTCTGTTACTAGAAAAATGCTACAGGAAGAAGGGGATTCCACAGAATTTGCAGGGGATTTAAAACAAAACCCAAACAAGTGCAGAGCTCTCAGCAGACTATTATAGAGAGGTTGGTTGCTATTACTCTATTTTACAGGAGTATTTTAGAAGCTTGTTAGAAGAATACACTTTACTACTCTTATAAGATTTTAAAGTCCTTATTAAAGGATCCTACTTGTTTTATCCCTCTCCAAATGAATGGACTGTGCCTTAAGGAGACTGCAGAGATGGTAGCCAACTATGTCCCCTACCTAAAAATTAGTGCATCCTTGCCAAACGGTGACAGAGCGTTGCCCTCCCAGAATATGGTAAGTCGTTAAGACCGAATAACAGTGCTTACCACAGCTCTGGGTATTTATGCTAAGGAAATAGGTCTTCCTACCTCCTTGAGCACAGGCCAATACCTTATAGGCAGAATTACGTATCTTAAACCTCTACGGAATATTTCAGACCGCTAGAGATTTTTGGCAAGGGACGTTTCTTTTCCTCACCACCACTATCAAACACGTAAGGGGCAAGGCACTGACCTACACTTTCTCAGCAAAATGATAGCACTCTGGCAATGCTCTGAAATAACACAATTCCTTTTGACTGGGCAAATGCCTTATCTTTTTGCATCTGCAAGCCTCTAGTCCCAAGCTGGAGCAGGCTCTGTGTGCAAACTTCTGCAGTATTAATTCTTCTGTCTGTCCTTTGCATTTGGATTGATTTAAAGTACCAGCCTCAACTCTCTAGCTCTTGCCAAGCACGGCTAACTAAACCAGATCCCCAAATTAATTTAAAGTCTGCTGATTCCCAAGACAAAATACACCAGAATCTATATAATTAAACAGATAGGAAAGTATCCCTCATATACTCACAATAAATCTGCCAGTCTTATTAGAACAACCATATAAGCGAGGGGGATGATCTTCTGCCTTTGTCAAGAGTTGTGATGAAGTCTGATATTTTTTTTTACCTCCAAGTGCTTTCCAGAATTCCTCTGAAATACACAATATGTTATTTATTCAGCAGTGGATTTAACATTTGATGTTTTAACTTGTTAGATACCGTTTCACGAATGCCCAAATAATAACTTTGCCGTCTCAAAGATGACGGCAATTTCTTGCTGTTCTTCCCGCAATTTGTCAAAATAACAATAAAAATATCACTTGCAGGCCTAGAAAGAGCAACGCGCTATGTCTTTGCCCACTCCTAGGCACTCAGGGTAAAGAAAGGACCGCATTCCTCTGCAGCTCCTGCTACTGTCCTACAGACTTCCAGGGCATCGCACTGCTTGTGCATTAGCCAGTTCTGGATGGATCTCCACAGTAAATGTCAGGTTGGATTTTCAAAGGTAGAGGGTGAGCGTATGCGTCTGCCTACAAAATAGGTGATCGCAAAAACCATTTAGGCTGTATTTCCAGGCAGCACTGTGTATTCTCAGCTGCCTATTAACAACCACGTGGCCTCATACTAACCGGGTTCCTGGCCTTCATTAATCTTAGCAGTCTGGCATTTAAGAACGTTGGCAATGTATTGAGCTCCTTGCTCCTCTTCTTTGTTTGCTCCTTTTCCTACCCAGGTGTAGCCAGAGTTGTTTGGCAGTTTCAGAACAAAGACATCATTAGAGTTTAGTGACATTGCATCAACATCAACCTAGATCAAAAAAGAAATTGGTTTACTCTTCATATTTTCAAATAATGTGATCATTATTTTGCATGTTGTTTAAAATGTGTAGGTAGATGTTAATCAGCTATGCTTTTTTTCTTCATTTTTTCCCTAGGTTTATACTGCTATAAATTAGAGAAGAACTTAACTTGAGACAGGGAACTGACTTGAAGGGCAAAACTTAGGACTGTCTGGCAGTAGGAAAGACTTATCTCGTAAAGTAGGAAAGACTATCGCATCGGGGTTGCTGATTTCTTACCTATTCTTTGTCAGCTCACCATTTGCTACATGTTTCTCACCGTTTCCTCTGAAAGATGTAAATTGGTTGCAGCCAGTCACAGCATATTGTCTTTGATTTATTAGATGGGTTGGTCACATAGAGCAGTGGATTTGATTTGAGTTCTGCATTCCTACCGGATGTGACTACCCAACACGATTAGTGGGAGAGGCTCATGGCAGCTATACCATTTCCCATGTGGAATAGTTGGTTTACTTAGCAGGTGACGTTACCTCTGCAATCCTGGTGATGGCTGCCAGGTTTCTGCGGATTTGGAAGAGTCGTGTGGGTGGAGCAGGTTTCTGACCTTCCTTCTTGGATGTCCCATCCTTGTAGACAATAAGTGGTTTGTTTTTGAACAAGCTCAGTAGATGCGCAGGCTCTTTGCCTTGGCTGACTCGGATCTGTACATACGTAAAGAAATGCAATAAAAGAAACAAAAGGACACAGGTAGTTATTTTTGGTCTTTGTTGAATAGCATAGGGGATGTTAGCCAATAATGCTAAGTATGTTAGCACGAGTGAGAAGTGGCAAGCTGAGAAGATCTAAAAATACAGTTCCAGACACATTAAAGTTAGAGCATTTGTGAGATTTTTTGTCAATCATGCTGACACAAAGACAAGATTCAAACCTCTAACACAATGTTGAGCTAATTAAAATGGCTGTGATCTACTGTAATAAGAAAATTACTCTTTTTCAAAAGAACTGTCATTTCATAGAGTTTTATAGAGGGACTTAATTCCCCTGGAAAACTATCTTGGAAGTTTAAGTGCCCTGTGCTTAAGCAGAAGGGAATGGTTATTCATCTTGCTCATTATTTCTATGTGTATTTTACCTGCAAGAGGATGAAAAAGGTGAGCATAAACCTGTCTTGCAGCAGATAACATGGATGACAAAAATGAACCTCCATTACAGTTGCAAAAGATGTTATTGCAATCTCAAAAAAAAAAATCGAGCTATGAAGAACGACTGCTTTTATGTTAACATATGATAACAGTTATTTGTATGCAACCTTATTCTTCCTTTATAACAGTACCACCCCCAAGGTGGAGGGCTGCGATGTTCACTTCTGGAAAGAAAGGGGGAAAAAGGGGCCGAGGCATGCCGAAAACATCGGCGAAAAAAACCCCAAACCTGCTGAGGGAAACATAAGCCCGCAAAACAAATAGGGGAACGACTTTTTGATAGTCATTTGTACTGTAGTGCCACCTAGTGACCACAAAATAGTACTTGTAAACCTTTCCAGTGATGCCAATACAGACGTTAAGCAAAAGGTAATATACTCTAGGAAGCCACGTACATGCATACAAATGCACACTTGCATATATACATGCGTGTGTGTACAGATACACATACATATATTCCTAAATTCACTGCAGGCTAAAAGTACTTTTAAGTATCATGTCCACTGCAGTGAGATGGATCTCCTTCAGCTTTAACAGAAAGGCTTTTGAAGCATATTATTGTTGCAGCTGTTAGTAGTAATATTATTACTTTAGTGTTAGTATTGGCCTCAGGTATGAGGCGGGACCACACTGAGATGAACTCTGTCCAAATATAGAATATGTGTTAGGATTATTTCAAGGAGTAATCACCTAGAAGCATTCTAACCCTTTCTTAATATATTTCAATCATAAATCATAACAGATTAATAGCTAAAAGTATGGTCTGCCACCTGAATTAACTATACCTTGGTGGGTGGGGGAAGACCTTTACTTGGGTAATTAAGAAACGGGAAACAGAGAATTATCTCCTACTGCCTAGAAAATCTCTGCCTGTCCCTAGTCATCTTCCAGCTCTAGCCTTTCCGTGGGGAGACCTCTCACCTCTCCACCTACCCACCACTCCTCACTAATGATGAAAGGAGAGCACACACCCTAGTCATGCCAGGACTAGCTTATCTCCTCACACGTTTTAACTGCCAATGTCCTGTGCCTTGCCTTGCACACCTGCAACTGAGGATGTGTATCTTGCTTTCACAGAGCTGCAAGCATTACGGGATGGGAAAACTCAAGTTATGTTCCTCACTATGGCAGGGACAAGCCAGATCCTGCAGCACAGTTCCTGCAGGCTCTCCCCTTCTGGCTGTCATGTGGCTTTCATGTTTCCCAGTTTCGGCCCTATAAAAGTCAGGAGTCTTGTCTAGGCTAAACCAGCTTCCCACATAATCAAAAGCAGACGGAGGAGCTCACACAGCGCTATTGCCCTGTCAGACACCTGCTTCGGAGTGAATTGCCTGGCAGGGATCTTATCCTTCGGTCTCCACTGACCATGTACAGAGTCTGTAAGGCTAGACAGAACTAAAACCTCATTTTTAGGCAGTGAAAGTCGAAGGTAAGAAATTGCAGTTTTAGGTTGTGTTATATCTGTATTCTTTTGGGCATCTACATTCAGAAAGGATGACGCAAATGGGAAATCTCCGGTGACTTTAAAAGGAGTCCATTGTGCTTGGCTCGATATAGACCATGAGCCGTTGATATTCCCAGTCTTCAAATGCTCCCTCCTTCTTCCACTTCTCACTGACATTTGCATATATTGCATGCTCTGTTGAATTTTATCCAAAAGACACTAACCTGCACAGCCTGACCATTCAATAACCGATCCAGCTGAACAGTCAGAAATGCAGATGCAGTCAGTTCATCTCTTGTAGAATGCGCTCCTTGCCTGAGGAAGACAAGGAAAAAGACAATGGTTACATCTGGTTTCAAAATAATCCAGAGTTTATACTGCATGATAAACGAGCAGTAAACAAACTTGCATTTACACATGGTTCTACTCAAAAGGACATAAAGTCAGCATAAAATAATATCCACATGCTGGACGTCTGTGCAAAGCCGACCAAACATACCATGTGTAGATGATCTGCCCTTTAGGATAAGTGTAGAGGATAATGTAGCAGTCACCACCATAGAACTGTCCGTACGTCTCTGGTCCCACGGGAACTCTGCCACTGCTTTCCACACGCCAGATCTGTGGAAACAGAGGAATCACTGGAGAATGATGAACTTAATCCTGAGACTCTTTAAGAAGCAATTTATAGTGTCATCCCTTGCATGACCTTTGTTTCTGTTCCCAAGCATTGTGGAATAAAACCAGGAAGGATTTTTCATGAAGTAGATCGATACATGCTGCACCCACTGAATGAACAAATAATGACCATCAACAAGCTATTGCAGTACACTTTTCTTTGTCTTGATGCTTGAATGCCACATGATCACCTCACAATGTATGTTGAACTTACTTTCCTAACATCTTAAGATGATAATAGGACATGAATGGCACAACATTATGATTCATCATAGAACTATCGTATCATTTGGGAGAGGCACACTGTAATCAGAAAACACACTGTTAGGCAGGTTTCTTCCTATTTGATTCACTACAGCCCAGTTCAGTTAACAACCGCTCTCCAAAAACATACTGCTAAAATTACACAGCAAAAAATGCTTCAGATCTAACCTGCTTCAGCTCAATCCTACAGATCAACCCAAGCATGAGGTTACAAACCTAGAAAATACACCAATGAGACTAAGAGGTTTTGTCTTTTATTTCCAGAATCCCAACATGCAGACCTGTATTCACAGGCTGCGTTGGTACAATGCCAAATCAGCCCTGTGTAGTCCAAAGATACTCCTGCAGTGGGATATGGATACATCTAGAAAGACCATGCAGTCAGTCATCTTTTTCTCTCTAAATCCCGGCTACCTCAGAGACACACTAGGGATAAAGAAGGTTCCTCTAGAAAGCAGATTGGATACACACATAAAGACACGGAATGAATTTCTGACTCCAGTGCAAGTTTTTCCATTCCAGATTTCAAGCTGATGTGAGCCAGAGTTTTTCTTTAGGCTAAGGATCATATTTAAAGTATATCCTTAAGAATTATTGTGTAGAAGGGGAAGTATTTCTACTGATGACTGGTACAACATCTTTCATAAACACCAAAAAACCCATGACCCAGCATACAGCTGACAGAGAGATTCACTTTCTACTTCGAAGTACCTTTCCTGATGGTAGAAGTAACACTGCCACTTACGTAGTGTTACTCTACACAGCAGTGCAAATGGCAAAACAGAGAGTAGCAGCTTATCCCAGCAGCAGT
>VZSC01005889.1:0-27177 GCA_013398225.1 Steatornis caripensis | reverse complement strand
AGTTCCACCTGAACATGAGGAGGAACTTCTTTACTGTGAGGGTGACAGAGCCCTGGCACAGGCTGCCCTGAGAGGTTGTGGAGTCTCCTTCTCTGGAGATATTCAAAACCCGCCTGGACGCATTCCTGTGCAACCTGCTGTAGGCTAACCTGCTTTAGCAGGGGGGTTGGACTAGATGATCTCTAGAGGTCCCTTCCAACCCCTACCATTCTATGATTCTATGATCCCATAACAGAATAAGCTAGGTAGGTAGAATACAACTTAATAGAACACAAAAATTACCTCTACTTTCCCTGAACCATCATCTACCATGTTATGCTGGGCAGCCATTTGTGGAGACTCATGTAACTTGGTAGCATCAAATTCAATCTGCTCAATTTTAGCCACTCTCTCTGTGACATATACTTTGCCAAAGCCATCACTTTGATCTTTATCCTTCCAGTCTTTGAAAAATTGTTTGAAAATTGGCGTTTCACCTCCTTCAGGAAGGACTTGAATCTGAAATGAAGAAAGACACATGAAATGGAAGGAAAACAAAACTGACATAGTTACTCGAACAGAAACTTTTCTGAATTATCTGTTAGTGAAACATTGCCCTTATGTCTTATAAGCCCTTTAAAATATTTTTTTGCTGATTTAAAAACAAAGTCTTTAACAGAGCTTATGCTCTCCTGGTATCATCTCATAAACAGAGCGCACCTGTGTGTTGGCAGGATAATTCATCTGCTGTATGAATTGTTCAGCGTTCTTCATGGCAGCTTTTCTCTCTTGTGGGTTAGCATCTTTGCCTGGTTAAAACAGAAGGACAACAATACATGAGAAAAGGCAATGAGCTCACAGATCCTGCAAAAACAAGATGTCCTTGAGCCAGGTTCTCTTCGACATTGCTCTTGCCTCAGTCTTGAGCAAACACGAATGCTGGGCATGGCATGAGCAGTAAGGGTCACGCAAAGTTGAATGGTCAAAACAGTACCTCAGTGGATTTGAAAACAGTTAAAATAAAATATTAAAAAAAAAAAGAAAAAAGGAGGCATTGTTTTTTGCTTAGTGTGTGTGTTTCTATCAAAAATGCTGCTTATAATATCTTCTTGGTTCAGGGTACAAAAATGCTCTGGCTCTTTTCTCTGAAACTTCCCTTGCTGGGCTGCAATGCGGTAAATAAAGCTGCTGTCCAGAATTGCCTTCACTTCTTCAGGCAGTGCCACAGTCTTGAGTAAAAGAAACTGCCATTTTGTCTGGCTAGGCTGTGCAATTATCACTATCCATTGCTCCTTGTTCACTTCCCCATCCACTGCTCCTTATTCAGCCTTGCTCAGCATTAGACATCTCTGAAGGTCTCTGTAGGATGATATAGTGTATCAGGTCTGGGTCCCAGCTGGCTTTGACTACTCCAAACACTTCTTAGTCTGGTAAGATGCTCTGATGAGCTTTTCATTGTATTCTGTTTTGAATGAGACTATTAGCGAAGTAATTTACACTACTCAGCTTAGTGAAGATTTCCAGCAGAGGAGACAACTGCAGCCTCCGGGTGCAAGGGTGAGACTCACAGACTAATGGGGTTTTTCCACACCTTATTGTTACCAACAGCAGCAAAGTGAGGATAGACAGAGGAGCACAGAGGGCCACATTCACAGGGCCTAAACTGTATTTTACTTATTTTACGTCTCATCCTATCGGCATGGTTCTTCTAGGAACTGTCAGGTAGAGAATGAAAACCAGGAATCAGAGGGTCAGGTAGACCATCTGAGCACAATGCTCCCAAAATGCTCTACTTAAACGCAGTTTCCCTAACTGTAAATGGAATTTTCAAGCAAAATGCTTCCAGTGCTTCCTGGATGGACTTCAGCAGTTTGACAACTGCATCAGTTAATTGGTTTCTATTGCACATGGTAAAAAGAAATGCAAGTGCCACAGAATAATTAATACACTGTCTCAGACAAAGAAGGGGAGATAGTCAGCACTGGATGCAATGGCAGCACCACCATAATCCAGCTACAAGGTGTCCAGACCTAATTCCTCAGCAGTATTCTTCTCCTGAGAAATCAAAGCAATTACAGACACTCCTACAAGCATCGATGATACCACAGAGAAATATTCACAAGAAAAAAAGAAGCAGCAAAGTATTTGCAAGCTTATGCTTTTAGTTCATGCCTGGGACACTGTCCTTTCAATTTCACACCTCTGTGGAGCAATGCATGGAAATATAATATCTACCCATTATCAAACCTTCAGTGTACAGATTTTGTCTCAGAAGATAGAGATATGATGACAATATACAGAACTTACACAATTCTTGATGTTTGCTTTGTAATTGCCACTTAGATAAGCATTTAAGCACCAAAGCTTACAGATACCTCAAAAATAGCCAGGATCCTTCGACAAGGGTCAGACTTGAGGCCCTTACTCAAGTGATCAGTCCTTGTCCACTGACCGCACCATGGATGAACTGAACTGTGTGCAGGGTACTGCATCCACCAGTATTAGATTCTTGCTAGTGTCCCAAGGGTGCTGACTCCACTCCTTAGATACGTCTGTGTAGCTTCTGCATTTATAACAGAATTCATCTCTCACCTTTCCACACAAAGATTTTCCTTGCAGCACCATTGTCCAAAATGAAGCACTCCTCAGACAAAAGCATAGCCATGGAGAAGGGGTTTTCCTCTGCTACCACGGACACCTTCATGGATCCACTTGCATCTGACACCTAAGAAAGCAATCACTTCAAATTTAGATCAACTCTGGCTTTTATAAGCAAATTAATTTCTGCTCCCAAAATTACTATAAAAATCAGTTGCCATTCCTATACAAATGGCTGTAGGAAATTTGTGTGCTGCTGGAAAGTAAGGGAGGCTAATAATTTTTTTGTTTGTTTCATTTCATTTTACATCCATTAGAGGGAGATGCAGTGTTAATTTTAGTGAGTTTGTTGGATCCCTGTCTCACAACTTCTTAAAATAAATCCGTTTCTCTTCCACTTTCAATTCAACTACTCATTCACTGAACACCTCGCAGTTAAAAATCCGGATTTTCTTCAGCCCCTCCTATATGCTCAGCTGAACTGGTGGAGTTCCAAGGTGTCATCCTCTGCTACCACGCAACTTGCACTGAAGCCAAAGACACACGTACATGCTGAACAACAGCATTTGAAATTATAATAAAATAGTCCTAGACTGTTATTAACAAGTGAAATACCTTCATTTAAAACTTGCAGTTCTTTAATTGGAAACTGTAATACAAGACCTGTTGCAGAATCTGCTTTGTAACCTCTACCACCACTGTAAGTTCATGTAGACCTTTAAAACCTTTCAAAATTCACCCCTGCATGGCTGAAAAGACCAGTTACTAGTACTGAAAAGTTACTACTATTGTAATAGCTTCTCTGGCAGTCTTTATTTCCTTTCATAATTAAAGATTAATTTTAAATATACCATTATAACTTTTATTATTTATTACGGAAGCATAATATACAACCATTTTGTGTATTTTTTATGCAGCATAATATCAAAGCATAATTTTTTAATTGAGAAATCAACTACTATAAAAATCAGCTCACCGTAGACCTGTCTCCTTACTTTGATACTCACTGTTGTATTGCAGCATATGTAAATTTAGCTAACAGAGCTCTGTTAGCAGGACCCATGTACTTAGAGAAATTTATTAGATATTCACAGAATTTTCTGAGAGTTGTTAGGATTCCAACATTCACTGCAAGCACTTTTCTCCAGTATTTTTTTACTACAGTGGTCTCAATCACATGCAGGCCTTCTTTTTCTTCTTTTTTTTTCCCTAAAATCCTGCTATAAAGATCAATACATGCCAGATTTTTTGGCAAGAATGGACTGATCAATGGGAACTAAACACAGCACACAGACAACAAAGACTAAAAATGCCCTTGTGACAATCATCACCTCATACAGCTTTCTTGTAAACCCCAGCCACACATCTGGGTAGGGGAAGGATCACATAACAGGCAAGGAGAGACGTGGCTCAGTCCTGCTGTGGTCTGTGGGATGCAGGATCTGCGGAGGGAGTGACTCACCCTCTCTCACGCTTCACAGCAGCTTCGAAGCCACTGTAGGTGGCACTTAAAAAGTCACACACGTGGGGATCCAGTAGCACTTAGTGCTGTCAGAGTGTTGCTGCTTGTTGACCAAACCCTTCTTGTTACGTGACTATGGGGAAGGGAACAAAGTACATCGTATGCAAGTGGAAGATTCTTTTCTATCACACAAGGCAACATCGCAAAGTGCTGAAGAGCCGTAACTCAATGCTTATGAGGGCTTGTAAAAAAAAAATACTCTTCTTGCAATCTTCAGGAGAATTTTTTTTTTCTTGGTGAGTGAGACAAAAATCTTTTCTAGGTTTCATTACAAACATGCCCTTTTCCCAAACACTTTCTCACTTCTTTTCTCAAGCGGGAGAATACGAAAGAAAGGGGAGCTGTGATGAAAAAAAAAAAGAGAAATACAGGCCTGGAAATAGTTTGGGTTTTTTCAGTTCTGTGGCTTCTTCCAATTAAATTGAATGTCTATACATTTTCTTTTCAAAACTTTTTTTTTTTGTGAGAAAGGATCAAATACAAAACCACAAGTCTGCTTTGGCACTGGTAATGAAGAAAAACATTTTGGATTAACAGTTATCTAATAACGTTAATCACAGACTATTTGTTGAATAATGTATTCCATGAATGTAATAATAAAATTCCTACTGATTTAAATTGAGTAAAACATTGATCCATTTTGCTTATAGGTAGTTTTTCTGTCATTCTCACTGTCCTAGTTGGTGATAAGCCATTGCAGGTGAGGAAGGAGGAAAAGGGCATTGCAAATGAAAAGGAGTTTTTCATTCAAATTCTATTGGATTTTGATTCGAAAAATACAACATAACTGTCCATCTCTCAAACTCTGCTAAGATAACTGAATCATACATGACTACTAAAACCCCCACTTTTAAAATTAAGATGGAAGGAAATACAGTTAAAGACCAGTTAATTCTTCTTTGACCTGCACAGAGTGGATCAGAGGCCATGCTTAACTTGTTTCCTGAGTAAACAGTACTGCAATCCATTTTTTTCCTCAAATTACCTGGACTGTCTTGATTGACATCTTTTGAGAAACTCATCCATTGGCTGCAAATCAACTAATACAACTGCAATTCTGTAACTGAAGCCAGAACTCCGTATGTGAGGGATGAACGAATGCATGAATACTGTTGAGTGTACCCGAATAAAATAAATACATAAATAAATAAATAACTTACCATATATAGTTTAGCGCTTCTCCTGTTTGTAATATCAGCCAGCTCATCATCATCATCATCGCACTCGGGAAGCTCTGGCTTGCTCCCTAAAACCTGTAGAACAAGAGAATGACGAATGCAATACGGAGAGAGAGTAGCTTCTGCAGTATAAATACCCACACACTGTAATGTGTTGTCCCAGTAATCAATTAGTCAGGATCATCTTTACATGTAATCCAATCTAAAACCAAACTCATGGATGACTTGTTCATAAATACATGGTTAAGTCTAAATAACTGTGTCAGATCTCCAGCAACATTAGATCGACACACCGCCTTGCCTGCAAGCCAACTTGCTGGTCATCTGTAGAATAGGACATGAAATTATATCGAGAAAAAAGCTTCAAAGGATACATGCACACACAGAGAAAAGAATAGAGGTTTACATGATCCTGCTCTATGTGTGTGTTCATATGTCTGTCTTTCCCTTTTCCTCCCATTAACTCCTGAACTGCCAGCAAGCAAGTCTTACAAATTTTGGAATTGCATTACTCTTAAAATTTTGAAAACACTAAAATTAAAGTAGACGAAATGTGAGCTGAAATTATGTTTAAAAATATTTCAATTGACAATTTCCGCTTGCACAAGGGTCTTTGAAAACTATTTGAGCACCACTGAATATTTTTAAACCAGGCTAAACGGTGCCTGTGAAAGCAACTTGACAGAAGCGGCCTCTCAGTTCACAGCACGGTCTAGGAGCTCCACTCTGGTGGCAATTAAACCAAGCAGCCTCTATAGTTTAAAAATTGGGCTTTAAAATTGGCCCCAGCACAGTTTAGATTGCTGGCCTGACCTACTGACATCTTAAAACTGCATTTAAAAATATTTTTCTGAACTAGATAGATAATTATTGTCAGAATCCCAAGTCTGATCTTAGGAAATCTCAGTTCACTCGTGCTGGCGCAGAGAGAGGGGTCGAAACCTCCTTTGCACAGGTGCAGTTACAGATACGAGATGAGCTGCCCTGGAAAGGGCAGAGACATTCTGGTTCTGGGGAAATCCACCCACAATTCACTAAACAGCAGCTTGCACAACAGCTTCTCTGGCCAAAGCTAGCCCTGTGCTTCAGCATAGGCAAGCAGAAAAGGAACATTACTCATTTTTGTAATTCTTCTGCAGTTTCTCAGAGGAGCCCAAAAATAAATGGAGAAAGGCCCTGAGGGTGCCCCCTTCTCCTGCATTTGAAGTCACAGTCACTTGTAGAACCCGGCATTTTGGTGACCCTTGTTAAGAAGGGACAAGATGTGAGTCTCCTCCAACCAGATAAGAAAATCCAAGACTTGTGAGGAGGGCTATGCAGCCAACGCAGCCGTCAGAGTAAGCCTTGAGCTGAATCACTAATAAGGTATGTATACCTCTGTGTTGGTATCAAAGCCAGAAGATGATACAAGGTTAAAATGACCTAAGGCAAGTGAAGATACCAGGTGTGAAGAGATGCAGCATGCACTACATATACTCAATATATGAAGTGATATAGTATGAAATGCATATAGTCAGTACACTTTTGTATTGCTAGGAACAACTTACGTCATTCCTAACATGCATTAGTTCCAGCCAGTTTGTCTTATAGACTGGAGGATGAGACAGATCATGGAAGGAAAAATTCTGTGCTTAAACAGAAATCAATTTATGCTGAAAAAAATGTTAAGTTCTGTCCCAAAGAAATGCCTTCCAGGCAAGTTGCCTTTCCTCCTTCTAAGGCAAACTCCCATGCTACAGCTGGGTCCACACACAGACACGTATATGCCTGGATGTTATGACAACTGATAATTTTATCAATGAGATTACGAAGCGTGTATTGAACAACAGCTAACTGCTATGCTGGAACTGGGCTGTATCGTTACCTAAGCATATGGCTGGCTGAGTTGCAGCTCTCCAGGACACCTCACTTTTATATAGATGATGCTCACGTAATGCATCAAAAAGAAAACAAATCACGCCAGCTAAGACTATAGTTAAAGGCTCCCAAAGCTTTTCAGCAGCGTTCCCCAATGAAATGACTTAAATCAACTGCTTAAAGTACATTGAATCTTATGATCCTTATCTATATATACGCTTAGTTTCACACAAATGCTGTGGTAGTTACATACACAGGGCCTTGCTCGTGTACTTCTTCCAATACAGACAGTCTTTACATCTTATGACCCAGTGTACTGACAGCCCTAGGCTGGTTCTCCTGAGCTGCAGTGAGGTTCGGGACCCTGACTTGCAAGCCTGCCAAGAATTCAGATCCACAGACCCACCCTACACACCTGAAAACAGCAATGCTCTTTCAAGGACACAGAACAGCCCGGCCACATTTTTCCCTGGACGTCAAACCATACTGGCAACTCCAAACCATACCTCTCATAAATACACAGATGCACATATAGGTTTTGTAACCACTTTTTAAAATCATTATTATTACTTACTGCAGTGGAAATGATCTAAAGAGTAATAAGGGGCCCTGAGAGCATACCTATGCCCCAGCTTCCTCATTCTTTGGGCTTAGCATCTTTGGAGTTGCTGACTTCCAAACCACAGAGACTCTTCGTACCACCATTGACAGATTAAGGTGCCAAAACACCCTTCCTTCGCTGTCTGTTGCTCAATGATGCTTATCCTCTCCCCACCGTTCCTTCCTGTGTGAAGGTTTATCAGAGTCCTGGAGAAAAGTATGAGCAACTCTGGGCTCAGCGAAGGCGCACACAGGCATAGTGCCGCTATTCTGCAGTGACCACCAGTGTGCACCCTCTAACCTCAGGGTATATATGAGCTTGTTTAACTGCTCCAGTCTTAATCTACTTCACAGCTATGTCAGAATAAGACATGCCTGTAGCTGGCTGTGGCAGAGCCTACCTTGCTTTACATGGCTATAGCCTAATGCCAGCTTATCTCTCAATGAAAGCACCCCACTGTCGAGTTAATGTTTTATCAAAAGTATTCATTAACTCCTCACCCTTAGATCTTGTCTATAAGGGGTATAACAGGAAGTCAATCTGCATTAATTTTAAAAGTTTTGGTTTTTTAAGTTCTGTTAAAGCTTCGTGTTGATGCTCCTTGTTTAGTGCAAGAATATCATATTGGAAAACAAGAGAACATCAGTCCCTCTACAACTGCCCAAGTTCACTCTTATCTTGTGGTAAACAGTGTAGCATATCCTGCCTACAAAATCATAATCCCCTTTCATATTCGCATGTGCACAAACTCTTCTCTGTAAATATCTGCACCCCCTCAGAGAAGTGCAAAATACAGAGCCAAAGCTTTTACGGACAAGCGAAATCCCACTCCGTCGCCCTTAAAAAAAAAAAATCACAGACGAAAGGTTTTTAGTATGTAGGAATATGACAAGGTAAATAATTTAAAACAAACCCATCAGAAGATGAAATTTAGCAAACATTGTCTTCATAACTGGAGAAGCCAGCTCTGCATCACAAAAATACCTGATATTGATTTAATGGGAACAAGAAGTTTAAGGAGTTCAGTGAGGCTGAAAATCCAACTAGGAAAACAATACTTGAAGAACACGACAGGTGAAGGTTAATTAAGAGGGAAAACCAGTTTTGTACAGTTTAACTTGTGTACGCTAGCACTCTGTTTGTGTTTCTTCTTACTATACACAGTTTGGGTTAGGTTTCTGGGTCTGAAACTGAACTATTTGTTGTGGCTGTGATCCCAAGAGTCAGATCTCAAAACCANCAGGTGAAGGTTAATTAAGAGGGAAAACCAGTTTTGTACAGTTTAACTTGTGTACGCTAGCACTCTGTTTGTGTTTCTTCTTACTATACACAGTTTGGGTTAGGTTTCTGGGTCTGAAACTGAACTATTTGTTGTGGCTGTGATCCCAAGCGTCAGATCTCAAAACCACCCAAA
This sequence comes from Steatornis caripensis, assembly GCA_013398225.1. Taxonomy (NCBI): domain Eukaryota; kingdom Metazoa; phylum Chordata; class Aves; order Caprimulgiformes; family Steatornithidae; genus Steatornis; species Steatornis caripensis. Next base: position 18,028 of record VZSC01005889.1, on the reverse strand, counting down.
TTCCTCTCTTTATATGCTAGGAGCAACAAAAAGAAAAGGAAGACATTTACATAGCTTAAAGCTGTCTTGTGGGTCTGACATTTTATACTTAATATTTTTGGAAAACAATCGGGATTAGTAGCTCATCATTTATTTTCTTGCACGCTCTGGCATAAGCAAATATATCCTGCTCCCACAAACTCAAGGTGCACCTGTAGGCTGTGACAGAGAATAAATCTTCTGCACAGGACAACAGCTCTGAACTATAGGCACAGCATGAACTCATTGGTAGATAAACACTTAGATTTTTATTAACCTTCCAAGCAGAGAAGAATATTACAAGGAATGTCTCTCTGAAATAAATACTGCCTCAAATATCTACTCCAGTAGCCTCTAAAAGTTAAAAATCCAGCAGAGAGAGGAAAGGATGAACATGATGCAGGCTGGTAACCACCTGGCTGACCCTGGGTACCCACGCAGACGTACACCCTGAGGCTCATCAGACAAAGGTGGCCTTAGGGCTATGCTGCTTAAGTAACTGGCCACAGTTTCATTTCTAATCATTTTGGCTTACTGGTTATCCTGCCACAGCACATCCACTGCAGAGGAAATTCTGGTCCAGACAAAAACGACCTTTGACATTCGTCAGATTACAAATAGTAGAGTATGTTTATTTCACTGGTTATCATAACTTGGAGCTCTTTCCATCAATCTGAGCAAACGTTCATAGTGCTACAAAAAATTACACTCCCATCAGGAAAAAAATCCTTTCACTAAACTGTTCCCAGGGAGCTAGCAGGATTTCTGCCAGAAATTGCCTCTCCCTAGCAATTCCAGCAACAACAGATGTCATTACATGCTCACCTTGAGCAGCAGACCTCGCACCTGCCTGAACAGAGACTGAAAATAAGATGGAAACAGCCATAATGTAATGAGAAGTGGATACAAGGATGTTTTGTGCTAATAAACAGTTCTGCCACGTTGTTAATTTTTTTTTGTTGTTTTTACTACGTAATTTACCAAAAGGACTTTCTGGTACTAAGGTCTAAACCTGGTCTGTATGCATTCGCCTTGCTATAAAATAGCAAAAACCATCAGTTGCTCATGGTACTTTTGACACATAAATTATAGCCTACATTTTTTACCAGTTTCTGTTGCCTCAGGAATTTCAAATGCAAAACATAATTTTATTCATAGCTCTATGCTTAACTTCCTAAAAATAGGGCATTAGGCTTTGACAGTTTTTCATACAATATTTGCAACTTTGCATATCTGTCTGGGATAACTTCAATATAAAGCCTTTACTGGTATGATAACGATATTCTAAAATTAATTTTCCGCTCTGTGAAACAGATCACAGATAACATGCTCACAAAAAAAGTATCTAGATCAGTCCTGAGAGTACAAATTTGATATTTTTCAATAGTTTGCCTCCGAAGTAAAACAAGCTGCCTTCTGTCCTGCTGGGACTGCACAGCCAGCAGTATCTAAGCTGGCTATTTACACTGAGATCGGGTATGCATGAAATGAGTTGAGGAAACTCCCAGCCTATGTTATCTTCAAACGTCTGGCTTTTAGGATGCCTCCAAGATAATCTTTAGTGATCCCACACTAAAGAAACCATGAGGGTAAATGGCACTAACTATGCAAACACAGCAGGCTTTTTGTAACCATTACCACTGCTGAACATTGAGAATTGTGCTGTTCAGCGACCTGGCCACCTGCAGCATAATTAAAAATACAGTAAGTAATCACCCCTACATCTTTCTGGCATTTGTACTCATCTTTTCTACCTCATTTTTTTAATCTTACTCTTTTGCTACATCCTCCTCTGATGCCAGCGGAAGTATTAGAAATGAGTCCTGCAGAGACTGGCACATGTGCTTGAGATGTCTGTTTTTTCTGCTTTATTGGGACAAAGTTAGGCGCACACTGAAGTCTTTGTAGCTTTGCAGATCTCGGTTTGAAAGCCTTGTGGATGAAAAAAATTACATGCTGCATGACAGTACATGCTTAAGTCTTGGGAAATAATGGAAATAAATCAGTAACTAATGCCAACAGGGAGCCTCAGACACAAAGAATATTTATCTGCCAAAACCCACACAACTCCCAGCTTTTTGTTCTTCAAATGCCTCCACTTTTGCAGCAGGACATTTGCAGTGCCACCACGCAGGCTGGTCTCCAGGCTGGTCCCCAGGCTGTGGTAGGCTGGACCACATCAATACTGGGGTAAAAAGAGGAGTGTGGCAAATATTCTGTGAAGCCTGAAGCAGCAGGGAATGAGCTGGAGGCAGGAGCAGGTGATGGGCGGCCAGCGACCCTGCTAGAAAACCTGTGTTCCCAGGGAAACTAGAGTGGCTGGAGGGAGAGGCAGGCAGCGGTGATACACAGCAGCGCAGGGCGAGCAGAGGGAGCTCCAGCAAGGTGTTTCAGCACTTAGTCCGTGAGATGGGAAGGCAGAAAAAGCTACTTAGGGCACTGAAATATTTTCCCAGTGCACCACTGGCTGTATTCACAAGCTCAGAATTTCCAGTCCCAAACAACCCAACAAATCAGGTATGCCAGGGGGATCCTCTCTGGTATGACACCCGAACTCTTGCAGCCAAGACAAAGCACAGGTTTGGACTCTAATTAAGAAAGCAAATGAGAGAGTATTTGGATAGATTTTCTCTAATGCCTCCTGCAGGCATAAATATCGAATTAAATATTTATTAGGACAGAAAAAGAGAGAGAGCAAGAATGTTTCTTTCACCTGGTGGTGTATGAGATACATCCTGCCTAGCTCTTTGAAAATCATTTCCTCCTGCTAGTTTAGGTGCCCTCCACTAACAGATTTCTGTTTTTAAGTTCCTACATCTCCTCAAATTTTGTGTAAAGGAGCCGAAATGTTCCAGAAAGGAGCTGGGATTTGCAGCTCTTAAAAATTAGAAGCTGCAGCATCAATTACTGCAATATTTAAATCCATCTTACGTAATTTTATCTACCTCTTATTTTTACAGGCAAAGCCAAGTAGTATCAAAGTCGTAGGCAGTTATGTAAGCAAAAGACCTGGCCCAAATAACCTGCTTTGCAGCAAATACAATAATTATATTTATGTATTTCTTCAGCATTGCACACTTGGTGGTTGTGGTGGAAAGACTGAATTGTCCCACAACACATGAAACAGTTTCTTCTATATAGCTGTTCTTCACCCTTGCCCAGATGTGAGAGGACTTTTACTCCAGCGTTACGTGGCCTGGATAGGGAACAGCAATCTGTGCACATGCAGGCTCCTCTGCTACAAAGTTTTCCTCCCTGAGCCCTTCTTGCACTGCAGAACTTTCACTACAGAAAATTCAAAGGCAACGTTGAGCAGAGATCCCTTGAGAGTTGATCTGCAGAGAGGCTGGTGAGGGGAAAAAAAAATTGCTTTCAAGGTGTATTTGTCTTGGGGAGATGTGAGATTCCAGGAACAGAGTATCTCTGAGCTTTTTATACAGCAAGGAAACTCTGCCCTTTCAGTTCTTATCCATGGAACCCTCCGTTTGCTAGAAAGTGGACGGAAATAACTGCTAACAACTCCATATGGAGATAACTGCTAACAACTCTTTTCTTTGGCCTTGTCTTCTTAATTATGCTCATTTAATAACTGAAAATTATAGTGGTTTTTCATCAATAGATTGCTTGATAGTCTAGCACAGAAAGGAAAAAACCCATTACAAACCCCATTAATATTCTAACATGTAATTATAAGATTATAATTGACTAACATGGTAACCCTGCAAGCACTACAGCTGCTGAAGAAGAAAACAAAGATGAGTGGTTTTCCCACCCACAAGCATGCAAACGAGACATGTTATAATTTAATTGCAAGCACTTCCAGAAATTCATTGTGATTTTAGGAATTCGCTAAAATACCTAGTATAGAAGCATCTTTCCTAGCATAAGAGATTAGGTTTTCAACCATCTATTACTAGAGCTGTTCATAAACAATTTGGTTCTTGCCATGCAGTATGATATGCTTGAACATTTCCTGAAGTAAATGTCTAATGCAGGCACTGTGATTCGTATTTAGAGACAATTAAAAGCCTGAATTTCAGATGTACTTGCCACCTGCAGATCCTATTCAGTTCCCTGTCATTTAAGTACCTGGCTTCAGGCAGCCAAGATTGAAAACTCGGCTTCAAGAACATTATGGGTAACTCACTATGTTGCTGAAGAGTCCTCCTACTACCCTCTGCCATTCTCGGGCAAATCCCCTGCTGATTTCTACCTGGGCCTGGGGAAAACACTGGGCCAAATGCTCAGCTGGTGCACAGCAGCTAAGCTATACTGAAATCCAAGCCATGCATGTTTTGTCTGAGTACAGGTTGCATAATTAAGTCCTTTAAATGGAAATTTGCATCAAGAGAAAGGACTGTCCTTAATGAAGGAGATACACTCAGTAATTAGAAAGAAAACAGGACACTGGCTTTTGGCAGCTTCAAACCGGCTCCCTGCAGAGGAAGAGGTTTGTACTTTGTATCCACATTCATAGCCCATCAAAAAATTTAATTAAACAGCGTAATGATTAATAAACTTCCACTCCTCAGATGGGACAGATGTTGCTGTGAAATGCACAGTAACATGTGTAGTATTTTTCCCCCTGAACTATTTTGAGCTCAGATCCTACAAACTCTTACTCGTTGTTTAAATGGGAAGACCCAAATTGTGTTCTTGCTGACACCTGCATATATCCAAAACAATTCCAGTGAAGAATCATCCATGCCTTCCTGAGTGGTAAATTTGACCCGTAGTTTCAAAGCAGCCTGAGAAAGCCGTATGTTTATCCGAGTGGCTTATGCAACTACAGCTAGTAACTACAGCCAGTAGTTTTGCTATTTTCTGCCCACTAGCTTTCTTAAGTCTTTGCATTTTCATGAAAGTGTAGTTAACTTCTCCGTGTGTTTCTGACTGCATAGCTGAGTTTTTGCGCTGAGAACTGATACAATTTCCACTGACCTCATCCGTCTCTCAATGCATTCATTTTTCTTTGTACATCACTGGTCAATACTGCCTCTGCTCTGGGACCGAAATACATTTCTAGTATTTATTTCACAAAACTCTTGGAAGCTTGTACATTTTTTCCAACTGTCTCAATTTAGATAATAAAAGATACTACCTTGGCTTACATATTCCCAAAGCCAGACATATTTTGGCCTAATGCGACTTCATTAGTGTATTTTCATATTGGGCATTTTCTTGCTAGTGAATGGGTCAGGCTGGACCATAACAGTTACATGCAACTCGTAGCATATGAATTCATAGCATTTGAGTAAAATTATGTACAAGCTACATGATTAAACAATTGTTTAATCCCTAATAAATGCCTGGAATTTGATTACCCCTCCTCTTCCTTCTCCTGCGTCACACCCACCCCCACTGAAGTTCCTCCACTCCTCTGTATACAAAACAAATAAACCTCTCCTTAGCATGACTTGACCTCATAATAGAACCAAAAGCAAGGGAACAAAAAGAAATGCAAAGTTATGAGAGCAGCAACAGCAGATTTTGCTTTTACGGAGTTGTGATGGCAGATCCTACTCTTGCTGGCTCTGGGAAAGGAGCAGGTACCAAAACGGCTGGGCACGCGCTACTCTTCAAACCTTATGCAATGATCCACATGACAGGACCCGAGACTGCAGGAGCCTGCCTAGATCCTTCACAGAAGCATGCCCTTGCACTGTCAAACCCATTTATGCTAGTCACAAGTCACAGCAAGCCTTAGTTTTTCCCAGCTGCCTCACTCTCCTCTGTGCTGCCCTTGGCAATTTGTTCTGTAGCAAATAATTTTTAGGGGCTTGGATTTAACAAGAAAGGAGAGGGCGGTCCTGCTCTTCTGTCCATATGCCCAGATACCTATCCAGCTAACTTAGGGTTTACTGGAGCTTGACATTGTGATGATGTTTGCATTACTTGGGTCTCTAGAGAAGCAGCCTCTGTAATTTGCATTTATGATGGGCACTTCATAGTTGCTGTGCTCTTGAGATTTCATCCACATGACCGAGTTAGCACTGTGTAGTGCTACCAGTCCCCTTCCAGTCAGAGAGGTGGAAAGGTGTGACTGGTAATGTGATCAAGCCATTCCCGTATCTCCATGCGTAGTATCTATCTGCACCACATGCAAAAACAACCTGCGCTGAAAACAATGGCATTCATGAATTCTCAGGATTAAGCATTTCTTAGGCCCTTGAAAGAAAAAGGAGGGAAGAGAAAGGCTGCGTTATCACAAAGGCGGAAGAGGTTCCTTCTGTTGCTCAATATGTAAACAAATATAAACTAGGTGAATATTTACACAAGTGTTTTATGAGAAGTGAGTTTGCACTAATCTGTTGCAAGGCCACTAGAACTCTAACAAAACCAGGCACACGACAACTGCAAATGCTGAGTAAACAAAAGTCATGGCGTTTTTTGTTTAAAGGCAGAGGAGTGGTTTCAAAGATGAGTACTAACATAATCATTCATTTTCTTGTGGTTTTAGACCTCAGCAGTCATGTTTCTCAGGTTTCATTGTTTCAGCCATGACATCAAAAAACTTTACAAAAATTAAACAAAATCCAAAAGCCTCAGCAGTAAAAACTGCAGCAATCACAGGCTACAAAGAGCTGCAGTTTTAAAGGAGTCATTTGTGGGGAAACAATAAAACAGTCATGAGGATCAGATGGTTTTGACTGCATAGAAAACAAGAACCACCCTGAAAAGTGTTAGCTGAACACTTCATGATTAAGTAGAAGGGGCAGATGTAGGCTCAATAGTTAGTTAAAACTCAAGAGTATCTCACTTTTTCATTGGCTCTTATACCCTGCAGACAGACTGTCACAGCTGCCTGAGATACTTAAAATCTCTTACAGGGAGATGAGTCTATGTAGTCAGAACAGTACTGTCAATCTAAAAATATTTTAGGGTGTCTAATATTTCAAATTACACAAATACAGTAAAACAAATACAGTAAGACTTTCTCTTCCTCTCCTATGGCATCTCTAGAGGTATGATACTAGATCAAGGTGCTGGAGCGCTACGCATGGAGTATTGGATGCTCTGCATCTTTCCCTTGGGTGACTCAGAACTGAATTTCTGTGTTTCCTGCATTACTGTGAGCAGCTCCAGCTTGCTGACCGACTAGAAAACTTCACACCACCGGACATTTCTGATTCCTTGTTTCTCTAATTTGCCATTACTCTGAAAGCAGAGGCACAGCTTACACATTCACTAGCCAAACAGTGGACAATAACTTCACTGGAGAAAGGAAACAGCGTACTTCAGTCATTCACTCATCCCGCTCACCATTTCCCATAATGCTAAATAATGAGATCATAGGAAACCATTCTCAAAATTTAGCTTCCGCGGTTTTGTCCCCTCTTCAGAATTAGAGCAGCGATTCCAACTACAGTTAGAAAACTGTCTGTCCTGAGCATGGCTACCTGTTGCTGTGGCTGCTCTCCCAGTCCTCAGTGATCTCTTGGGTGTACAAATACAATGCTGTGAGATTTCTGCTTACCACTGCAAGCAGTCCAAAGCACAAGAATCAGTGTCACTGCAGTCGGCCCAAGGGGGTTTCAAACAGGGTTAGCAACTGACCCAAGAAGATTTTGGGCCTAGGTTAGCTTTGAAACCATTTATTTAGTGTTCCTTTTGGTTAAAGGGAAAAAAAAGTGTAGTTAGCTCTGACTCTGGAGGGACCAAACTGACTCAAGCATTGCCAAGAACTCTTTTTGATTGGTCCCATGCAGATGAAAAATTTCCTGTAACACAATTTGAACATTCAGGCCTAAGATTCAGCAGAATGAGCAACTCTATTCAGCTGTTTATGTGAAAATATCAGAGCAGAGTTGGCATCTGGTGAATTTTACTATGGGCAGCTGCGACTGTAGCGACCAGTCACAGTTACTGAGCAGTAACCACAGCAATTTGTCCAAGGTGGTCACTTTAATTTTTAATTTCCAAGGCAGCAACCCTATGCAGCACTGCTTATTTAAACCTGCCAGTCAGTACCTCACCTAAAGTGCAAACACGGAGGTGAAACTAGGTAGATTAAATACCTTTGATGTGCTTGCACAGAAGTTTCTGCTCATCTTCACAGTCAAAAGAGTTCTAGTGATTCCTGCAACACCTCATGAGACCTCCTGTGCACCCACTGCAGGTCTGAGCTTTTCAGACACACTGCATTCCCTGAGCACGAGCCCAAGACGGTCACTGTGTGTTTCCAAGTGGTCCCCAGTCACTACAGCAGATGAAAAAAGGGCTTGGCTGCTGTCAAAACTACACACGTATCCAGCTGCTAGCCACTCTCCTTTCCCAAGGCAAGCAAGCTGTATCACGCTGGCCTGCCACAGCAATTCATCCAGCCCTACAGCAAGCTCCAGACAGCTCTCTCCTATGGGCAAACTGTTCAAACAGTGCCAGCCGGTTCCCAGGTCCTTGTTAAAAACAGAAGCTAGGGGCAGGCAACTGCCCTTGTCAGGCTAGTTCACCCTACCCACAGCTGCCAACGGGAAAGCAGGCACGCCAGGGAACACCAGCCCGGCACAGCCACTGCTGCCTCTGTGAATCCCACAGCAGGAGAGAAGTCTGGCAGAGTTTGTTGAATCAGCCTGTGTGTTTTGCCTTCGTGGTGGGGCATAGGCACAGCAGTCTTGCTTTACTGATTGGCAGACACAACTCCATGTTTACGGAGTAGGGGTAAGATCACTATCAGCTCACTGCGTTCATACTCGTGGTGGGTATGTCAGCCCCTGCCTGGTGAACGCTTTTCTAGCAGCACTGCACGAGCAAGTTAAGCCACTGATACAGAAGCAGATTTCTAGCTCATGGGATGGAGAATTGTTCCTGACGTTTATCACTGGAGATAATTTTAGGAAATCTCATTGCGATTTCAGTGGCATACTGGATGACAAAATGAATACTTAAAGTCCATAATTCTTTTCCCTAGACAAAAAGAATCAACTGTTTTGTAAGAAAGCTGGACATGGAAGAAATCCATCCTTCCTGATGTGGAGGGAAGAAACAAGCATAATGCTGGTTTCGGAGCAGTCAGCCTGGGCAAGTGCTTAGCAAGTTAGAGACAATTTTGTGGGAGCAAGGAGAAATCACAATGAAGAACACCAGGAACTGGATACAGCTGGAGTAGGAAAAGGGATTAATAGTTTTTATATGTTTGTGAGGTTAACTACTCTCCTGGCTTATTAGCAGCACATTTCAGAGCTTGGACTGGGATGGCCACGGCCGAGCTGCAAACCCCATTATGTGAGCAGTGCTTCCAAAGGCAAGGCTACTCAGCACAATGCAGGCTAGAAGGTAAGCCCTGGCTGCCAATAAATCCACTCAAATCAGGATCATTACAGTGGTGGCAATAAAAGCCACGAACCTACTTGCATGAAACTACCCTTTTTCCTTCCCTCTATATTCACAATCCAAAAGGAAAAGCAGAAACTTCTTCATACACTACTGAGCAAGTGAAGAAAAGATTTATTCCCTGATATGGTAACAATGAATTACAGGACCAAAATGTAACTTTGGCGTTTTTCCTGCTCTTAATCATGTGTTAGGGTTGCTATGAAACAACAGTTGCACCCAGCTGAAAAAGTCTGGCAAACAGATGCACGGGCACGGCCAGCATATCCCTGCTGCTCATAGCGTGTCAGGGGGAGGAGGCCACCAGCCTCCCGACAGCCATCCCTGTGGCAGGCCCGCATCCTTGCTGCAGCAGCAAGGAAACCTGACTTCACATCGGCACCTTAGTTGGGTAAGAGGTGCAAAATGCAGCTGTTTTGACCAATGCTCCCACCTCACACGTGAGCTTATCGGGAGCCCCACGCAGAGCCTCGAGCAGTAACCCCGGGATGGGCTGGGCAGTAGGAGGCTGCTGCCAGCGGTCCATGCCAGCAGGTTCCCACGGTGCCACCCAGCCACGGCCCGCAGCAGGCTGCACCCAATACTGCGATTCAAATAAGGAGCAGGAGGCTGGGCTCTAATTGTCAACCTGTGCTCTTTTCATAAAAGTTACAGGTGTAAAATATGTGCCAGATCACAGCCGGTGTGAGAAGTCTGTACAAGGAAGTAAAAAGCCAGATAGAGGATTGGGTTTTTTTCCCCGTGAAAAAACTCCAGTGCGCCAGGTGCCACCTGCCCTACCACATAGCACAGGCACATCTGTACTCACGTCCACAGGTAAACAGTCTTTGCAAGCAGATGGATTATCCAAAGAGGTCACCACAGCTTGCACGGCCAAGGGCTGGTGGCTCAGCACCTGGCATGTTTTGCTGCTTAGGCAATAACTAGCTGTAGTCCATGTGACAAAACTGAACATAAGCACCATCAAAAATAATGACATATCTGCATGCACCACTAGCATTACTTCTGGAAGTTAACCTGAAGTACAAGGTAATATTCTAGCTGTACATTTTCCATTTTATTAAAGGACTGCTTTATGACTCTGCTTCCCTTTTCCTTCTTTTTAGAGAATGAATGGCAAAAGCTTAATTTAGCACACAAATGCCAAGTGACAATGCTTTTCTTAATATGTGGCCTACAACAACGCATCAGTGCTTGTTAATTTTTTCAAGATCTGAAAACTCCATAAATTGGGGTGGTTTTTTTTTTCAATCTACTTTGATCAACTCAAGTCATGAAATCTAAATGCTGTTCTTTAAGTAAATGGTTAAACTTTCTAAACATACAAGGAAGGGGCCCAGTAGGGTTACTAGAGGCTAGGTGCATAAAAGCTTGTAATAGAAGTGGTTATGTGACACAGTGTGCTTGGCCCCATGCATCTGAGTGCAATTTGCTACATTTGTTGACATCCTAGACGTAGTAATTTTATGCCTTTCCTCTCGTTTGATGCTGTCCTACCTCAATGCTGCTCTTCCCTCATACGGAGCAGATAGCGTGGTTCAGGTACAAGCTGTGCTGTTAACTCAGTCACCCTACTGCTAATTCAAAAAAGCACTTAGTTCTTGAAAAAGTATTCTCAGATTATTAATTATCTCAGAGTCTACTGCCCAAAAAGGCTAACACTGCTTGGATAAGGAGGGAAAAGAAGTATAAACTGGTCTACCATAACCTAAATCTGACTTGCTGGAGTCCTTGAAGAACATAAGATTTGAGCTCAATCCTATTTAGTTCCTGAGGTATAAAAACATTTTACTCACAGCTATGTCAATAACTGGTACGCATATTACAATACCTCTATGAGCTGGTCTGGTTCACTCCCTTCTTCCACGGTAATTAATTTAGCTCTTCCATTTCGTTCATTGTCCCGAATGCCAACAGCAACTTGAGTAGCCTTCAGCTGCTCGTATTTATTGCATGATGAGCCACACCACTGATAGATTTCCTAAAAGAATTAAAAGCACACATACATTAGCAATAAGATTCAACACTGAACAAAACTGTGAAACTAATATTTTATTAATAATTATCTTACTGGACCTAAACTACCAGAACATCAGTGAAGCTACACATTTCAGAAATAGCTTCCAGAAGGTTTGCTAAGTCACCTGAATATTTGTATATGCAAGATATTTATGTAATGTAATTTAGCATCCACATATTAGGAGATCATTTGATCTCCGAATAGTGAGAGTTTTGGTTTGACTGAGTTTTATCCCAAATACAGATCTATCTTCAGCTATCTAAAGAATCTGAAACTCCTAAATTTGCTACTGCAAATTATTTTTATTTTGTATCTGGCAGCTCCTCTCCTATGCTACTTCAAGTAGTGCTGGTTCTCCTCTGCGGCAAAAACCAAAGTAGTATCAAAATCTCAAGGAAAACCCTGACTGCATCTGCTACCCAAAGGTAAAGCTAGATCTTCCAATCTAGTTCTTATTTTGGTGACTTTTTGCTGTACAATGATATTTGTGGCACACTCTGCTGCATCAAATCACAAAACCATCTCAAGTGCAAATGGATGACATAGGTGTTTTCAATAGAAAGTGTTCTTCGCTGGAAGACGTTTCCTCAGTGTACAGCTGATGCAATGCTCATAAAAGTTTATTAACCTCAGGTTAATGTAAGCACTTCCAACTGTACTTAACACAAATGTCTTTATAAATTACTTCTAAAGATTTACAGATCAGGAATGTGCAGTTTTTCTGGTCAGTTAAACCACCGAGTTCCTCCCCAGCATAGGATGGACATACACCTGGTCCCCCTTCCCGCCTCAGGAACTGACTAAAATAAAGACAAGAGAAACATCTGTAAAAGATGTTTCCATTTGGAACACACGGCAGCTAGGAGTAAGCTGGTGCCACAGGGGCACTCCACTCCATTGCGGTTACCCCCTTTACAAGTAGCTCCTCAGATACCACAGCAGCAGCTCTTCATGTTGATCAGCAACCACTCTGGTGGCAGCAGCCCACTCCTAGATATCATCTGACTGGCCTTCAAGGCTTTCCTTTCATCTGGCTGAATAGGTTGTGAAAGGGTATGCCCCACATATGATGGGGAAAGCGCAATTCAACCAGCATGGAGCATGTTCCCAAGGCATCTCTCAGGAAGCAGGGCCACAGTAACCAGCCTAAGACAGGTCACCTTATTGAGTCACACCACAGAAGAAGGACCCCCAGTTTTGGCAAGTCCCATTATTCATCCTGAATGTGAAGCATTCCAAAATACAGAAGTTAGATTTCAGTCTTGATGAAAATTACTAAGAAGAGGCAGAACATAAGCTACAGAGCCGCTAGAAGCTGAGCTGGACTGAGCTAGTAAAAGGAAATTAAACAGGCTGGTTGGTTGAATTTTTCCCCTCCTCCCTTCTTCTGGAAGAAAGTCATTTGATTCTTCTTCACATGATTCTGTCAAATAGCCCTGATAGTACAACAATAAAGGCACACAGTCATTTTCAACTTTAAAAAAGGTTGAACTCGTTTGTGTTCATCTACAATGCAAATAACAGGAGTTTAATCAGAGCCAGGAGCTTAATCAGAGCCCTCACCGAGTAAATTACTGGGGTCTTAAGTTTTACAATCTACATACAACTGTATAAAACTTACGATTTTGGATGAAAACCTGCTTCATTCAAAAAAAGCTTTTTAAGCTATTTCTGCTGACCACTATTGTTATTTAATTGTACTCAAAATGGTGGCTGGAGGCAAGGAAGAGATGAAGTAGACCTTCTCAGTACTAGCAGATGCAAACTTTTAGAAGATAGCTAATGTTGATGCTATCTGCAGGCAAAACAGCACTAGTCACTTCTGATATTTACTTTTCACCAGCTTGGACACAAAAAAAACCCCCAAACTCAGTGATCTAACAGCCAAGTTCCCGTCTCTTCCCTTTGGAAGCATCCTTCAAAGACAAAGTTTCAAGCTTACGTCAGGTTTACACAGATTCCCAGAACTGGATCCCTTTCAACTTGCAGATGTTATGCAATGAAAACTGCAAGGTTTGCAGCTTGCTTTTACCAACTTACTGTAGGCTTAAGACAAGAAAAAAAAAAAAAATCTGCTTCCCAGTTCTTGTTTCAATACTGTCACCATACCAAGTGTCCAGAATCTAGAGACATACTTTGCTTCAGGTCTGAACCTGATCTTAAATCTGACTTTTGGCATTTCCACAGGAAAAGAAAATACCTGTGCAAACTCAGGAAACAGAATTTTCTAAGGAATTCATGAAAGACTGCCTTGAGTGTGTAGAAAGCCAAATGTTTCAATTTGAGCAGATTTTTTAATATAGTTATTATAGCGATGCATTGCTTCAGCCATCTTCTACAAATTTTGGGAGACTTCCCAAAACACAAACTCTTTTTGTGTCTGAGAATTTCAGCACTCAAACTTACTCATTCTCATCTTGGCCTACCTCCTACTAATCGAGCTTATTTGAAATTATGTGAGAAAACAGGAGTCACAGAGATACAGCAGCAATAAATAGGAATTCTTTATTTCCCACAGTCGATAGAAGCAATAAGGAAGAATAAGAAGACATAGAGAATTAGCTGAAGAGGTTATGCAGTCTTATCTTAGGCATGCTTATCTCAGTGTGTATGCTCCAATTCATGGAGATTGCTCATTCAGAAAGGTTAAAAGTTCTGTTTCAGTTGTATGTGTCAGCTTTCTCTTGGTCTTTTGGTAACTGGCCCTGCAACTTCAAACAAGTACTCTCATCTACAAAATGAACAGTATCTACTGTATTGACCACAAAGGGTATCGTGAGACTTAAATTGTCACTGCAAGTTACAAAGACCTTTGCTTCTCAGGCAATAAATTGACATATTTTTTTCCTTAGCATCTCCTAGAAGTCTCACTGCACAGTGCACCCTGGCTACCCCACATTCACAGCACAGTCTCCTACTTTGCCATCAGTCAGCAAGTGACTAAACTGAGCTCTCCTACAGTCCACTGGCTCTAAGCTTCAAATCAGCCTAAGGAAGGAGAAAGACCTTTAAAAATCTACAGTAATGGATTTCAGATTTTTTTGATTTGCAGACTTCTTCATTTTCTTTATGGAGCCCACCATTCTAAACTACAGAAACATTCCCACAAAATAACATGGCCTAAATACTTTTGTCCTAAACTAAAATAAAGAAACATGAAATTTGGTTAGCTGTAACTTTGAGAAACCTTGTGTTGTAAGGTTTTCTCCTGCCTCATGAGAAAACTTGAATGAACACGCAGTGTCCAAAAACATTCTTGATCTGGACTTCACATGGACAAGCCACGGTTATTTTAAAAACTGTGATTTTAAAAACTGTGATTTTAAAAACTAGAGAAACAAGAATCTTATTCTTTTCAATACTAGAGAATAAAGACAGCATTCTTTAATAAGATCCAGGAAGCTAAACTTTACATACTGTGTAATTCAATAGAAGGAAGTGAGCAGCCGCAAGTGTGTCAATTTTCTCTTCTGAATTAAAATAATCTTCTCAGTTATTTTTAAATGTATCTAATTTTGAGGTGTCATGGTAGAAGTTCAGCTGGACATTTACAAGTTTGTCTTCCTGATATAACTTACCCATTTCAATCTCTAGGCAGATTGGGGTTTTTAACAATTTAAAGCAAGAAAAAGATATTTTTAAAAGTTAAAGCCACTTCTTGACAAGGCTAATATTTAGACTGGGATTTACCTGAAATACAGTCAGCTACTTATCTAAGCATGGCCAACAGACCACTGAGCTTTTGGCTTGTTATTTTATTATTCATGTGTGTATATATATATA
The DNA here is from genome assembly GCA_013398225.1 of Steatornis caripensis. NCBI lineage: Eukaryota > Metazoa > Chordata > Aves > Caprimulgiformes > Steatornithidae > Steatornis > Steatornis caripensis. Next base: position 2,877 of record VZSC01005889.1, on the reverse strand, counting down.
TAAGTCTAAAAATAAAAAGTGCTTAACTAGGGCCATAATATGCTATTTAGCTTTAGCTCACTCAGTGCTTTCACAATTTCTTAGCTGTACTACATCTCCACTATTTTTAGACTTGTTTTGCTAACCTTATTTTGAATTGGCGGGCTGACAAAAAAATGTTTCCATTAAAATGAAAATAGGCTTCATGTGTTAACTCTCCTCAAAAACAAAAAAAAAAAGGGGGAACTTCATTCACCAGTAATTCCTATGCCAAGCCCAGTTTATTTTCAGAAGTTTGTACTAGCGGTATTTATTTATTTTTAATCTTTTTAACAGAGTTTGAGAGAGATGGAAGAGAGCTATTTTGCTACTTGATATTAACGGTTGTTGATATCAATATATTTGTCAGATCACAGTGGGACAATTAGCAGCTGAGGGTGAGAAAACGTTATCATCAATAATCACAATGACCAGCACAGAGGTCCTGAGGGAAGGCAAACCGCGTCTGTGCCATGCATACTGCAGTCATAGCAAGGTCCCCTCATCTGCATGTTTTGGGGGATGCTGTTTGTTCTTCTAGTTATAGAGTAGCAGGATTCACTGCTTTTATTCTTGATCGCTTCTGGCCTGCAGAGTGACCTTTAGCAAGTCACATGAGATTTCTACAGCACATTAAAGACGACCCAACACTTAGCTTCTATACAGAAGCGTGTGGCAGGATGATTATGTATGGCTTGTGTAACTCTGAGTAAGAGTACCTTGGCACTTTTCCCTGTACAGAGAGGGACTGTGAAAGTACACCTCATGCCTTCCTGCTCCAGCCCCAAATGGCATGTAGAGCAAGAGAAGGAAAAATACACAAAAAAAGTGCTTATTTCAAAAGTGACATGAAAACAAATTTTCCTTTCTAACACACAGCCACCTCTGTATTCAACTGGCAGCCTGTTCAGTTTGGAGGCAAATGAAAATACACTGTGTTGTGGTGTCTTTTCTATGAATCTTAGCCAGGACTATGAAAGCAAAACCAAGAAGCTTAAATCTGTGAAGAACTCACAATTTTGTTCTAGTTACAAACATGTTCTGAACATAAAAGTGTTTTAATCCTATATCTTTGTTGAAGTACCTATTTGTTTCCAGGACCATACTGTAACTGCTGATTTGCATTCTCTTATATGAGGAGTCATTAAAAAGCTAAACAAATTAAATGGGTTTCAAAACTCTGTCTGAAGAAAATTTCTTGCAAAACTTCAATTTTGGTAGAAAATAACAGTGAAATGTTTAAGGGATTAAGTCTCATTAATCTTAAAACATTAAAATAAAAATTCAAGCTTTCATTAAGGAAAGACTTTCAGGCAAGTATCACAAGCTGATGTGCCTCTATTCTTGGTTGGCAGACCCTGATGCACCCTAAGCCTGTCCACCTTTGCCTGCATCTACACCAGAACATGCTCCCAGAAGGGAGCCCCAAAAAAATTACCACTCTTAACTAAGAGTCAGATATATAAATCTACAGTGTGAATAGCATCATGTCAACATGACGTAGCTTATGCTGACTTCACGTATGTCAGTCAGGATGTTCTCTTCCCTTCCCCTAAACCACAATATTAGGTACAGAAGCACAGCCATGTAGCAGAGAACCTCAGTGCAAAAGAGACCTNCCACCTTTGCCTGCATCTACACCAGAACATGCTCCCAGAAGGGAGCCCCAAAAAAATTACCACTCTTAACTAAGAGTCAGATATATAAATCTACAGTGTGAATAGCATCATGTCAACATGACATAGCTTATGCTGACTTCACGTATGTCAGTCAGGATGTTGTCTTCCCTTCCCCTAAACCACAGTATTAGGTGCAGAAGCACAGCCATGTAGCAGAGAAACTCAGTGCAAAAGAGACCNGCATCTACACCAGAACATGCTCCCAGAAGGGAGCCCCAAAAAAATTACCACTCTTAACTAAGAGTCAGATATATAAATCTACAGTGTGAATAGCATCATGTCAACATGACGTAGCTTATGCTGACTTCACGTATGTCAGTCAGGATGTTCTCTTCCCTTCCCCTAAACCACAATATTAGGTACAGAAGCACAGCCATGTAGCAGAGAACCTCAGTGCAAAAGAGACCTTCAGCTAAACCTGCTCACTCATGTGAAACATCATACCACATTATTTTTATCCCCACAACTCATACAGAAAGGCTGAAAGCAAGAAAAGAAGGTTTGTAGAGTTATTACTGCCTTAATTCCTCTTTTCTCTTAGGCTTAGCTGCTTCTCTTTATTAGATACAATCAGATCAGAGCCTGGGCAAATAACCACATCACAGAAAGTCACTGTAGTGGGTAGGTAGAAGAAAGGCTGACGAGGACTGTAAGGAAAGGTGGGACAAGAGGAGAGGAGCTGCGGTGCGGGAGTACCCAAAGGAGCCTGCACTCCTAAGGCTCAGTCAACCTAAGATACAACTTCTTCAGGAAGTAGGAAAAAATGAGCAAAGCTAGAGGCAGTTTGAACATGCATAGATACAGCAAGGCTTTTACATGTATCTTATAACGCTCCTATGTTTGTATCAGAATAATTGGCATACACTCAGATGAGACTCCATTCATTCTCTTCATGGCCATTAATAAACAGCTGTTCTGATAAGGCAAGAGTTCATTTTAGCTGAAACTGCTCTTTGTTAAAGTCTAGTCTCTTAGATTAAAGTTAACATATTTAAAGGAGAAATGACAATATGAAATACAGACAGACTTGGAAAAAAGGTTTTAATATGAACTGCAAACAACAGAAATGTTTCTGGTGCCTTCAGTTCTTGGTAAAAGTATTTGTGAAACAAAAGCACTTTGGTGTTTGTAATTCAAAACCCAAGTTTTTGGAAAATAAACAGAGTGCCCTATAGCAAGC
>VZSC01005888.1:96600-114850 GCA_013398225.1 Steatornis caripensis | reverse complement strand
CCCCTACCATTCTATGATTCTATTCTATGATTCTAAGCCAAGACCTATTTCAGATCTCCTACTACAGCTTAGCTGGCTGCAACCAGTCTCTTCCCAAATGGCCAGAAATTCGCAGTCAAAATCTTCGAAGTCAGATTAACAGCTCCTAAAGGCAAAACCAGACGTCCAAAATGCCCCTCTGACTCAGCCTTGTTAGATGGCAGCATCAATAAACTCTGAATACACAGAATGTAATTCATCATTGGCAAAATGTGAATGCTGCTTCATTCATGGAACAACTGGGGTTTGCAGAAGAGGTCTCCCTGACCCCAACAACTCTGATCTCTGCTGAATGGGGAAGGGACAGGCAGAAGTGNGGTTGGACTAGATGATCTCTAGAGGTCCCTTCCAACCCCTACCATTCTATGATTCTATTCTATGATTCTAAGCCAAGACCTATTTCAGATCTCCTACTACAGCTTAGCTGGCTGCAACCAGTCTCTTCCCAAATGGCCAGAAATTCGCAGTCAAAATCTTCGAAGTCAGATTAACAGCTCCTAAAGGCAAAACCAGACGTCCAAAATGCCCCTCTGACTCAGCCTTGTTAGATGGCAGCATCAATAAACTCTGAATACACAGAATGTAATTCATCATTGGCAAAATGTGAATGCTGCTTCATTCATGGAACAACTGGGGTTTGCAGAAGAGGTCTCCCTGACCCCAACAACTCTGATCTCTGCTGAATGGGGAAGGGACAGGCAGAAGTGAAAACACTGTGTTTATTGATCTGTCAAAGCAGTTATTAAATGGAAATTAAAATATACTGAAGTTATAAAACAAATTATTTGGAAGAAATTTGATTTCTGACATCAACAAGGACTGGGGTAGAAACTCCACAGAAGCATCAATTTCCCTACAGCAAAAGCTTCAACAGGAACAGTTAAATCCTCAGTTTCAGCTCAGCAACAATAAATCCTATTACTCTTTCACCCATTCAGAACAAAAAAACCCCATAAATCAAAATACTTCTTGTTCTTTAGGGTTTCAAACTTATTTACTCTCCTACATGAAAAGTATCACCATTGCCAAACTCCAAATTTCATCCCCTTCAAGGAATAGGTAGTATTGAAATTATATTAAAGCAATTAAAAAGAAACTACTTAGAAGACGAACTGTGTCTAAACTATCAGTGAACACAAAGCAACTGTAACAAATTATCATTTAATGAATTGAAAGAAATACATTATTTTTCATATTATAAACTGGAAGTTATAATAGCATTGCATTTAAAATTTTCAGAAAGTAAAATAATAAACATTCTTCAGAAGTTATGCTATTCTCATGAAAAAGCCCAAAATACAGGGAAAAACAAAGGGTAGATTCCTGGTCTGAGCTGAAAGTACAACAAATCGGGGATGTTTCCAAAGAAAGATGTTTCTAGAATTCACAAATACCATCTTAGATATTTAAGAAAACAGCTAATGTTCAAAGCTACTGATGTAGTCAATGTCAAATGAATGTTTCTCACACTAATTATAACAGCACAGTGGTTTTGTTGCTCAAGTACCAGATGGCACTTACCATACGACAAGACCTGGTGGCTTTAACTGATACCGAACTGCCTAAATTTGCTGCAACAAATACAGAATCATAATGAACATATATTATTCCTGCTTTCTTTTAAATTACATTTGGGACTTCATAAAGTGGATAGCTGTACTTTCATGAGATTAAGAATACCTTTGTAAAAGTGACAGGTATGCTAGCATCCAGCTGTACATGATCTGCAAGTTCTGTAAACTGCTGCTGCTGTTTCTGTAGTGTCTCTAGCAATCTTGTAATTTCCTGTTTGGCCAACACTACTCTGCAGTCATCCTAAACAGACAAAGAAAAACAAAAGCATGCCCTTCATTTAGCAACTTACTTAAGGTAACCAAACACAATGTAAATATGATGGCTGGAAATAAAGCATTTTAAATAGAAATAATTGCAATACAAATACGAAGGCCTTGTCATTTTCCTTAACAGTAACAGATACTAAACAGTTCAGCAGTTTTAAAAAACTTTTTATTTGACCTCTCTTAATCTTGTAAGAGTAAGAATATAAATTATATGAGACAGTAATATATAAAAAATATTTATATCATTCATATATCATTCCATCAGCTGGAATAGAGCAGCTACTTCGTAGCATACAGCAATGCACTTAACATAAAAAGATTAATATCCACTCATTAATAATGGGAACATTTGCATAGTTAAAAGTACATCTGACTAAGCAAGCAGGCACTAGCTCAAAAAAAAATTTTTAAAAAGTACAAATAACGTATTAATGAAGTCATTTCTCACACTCAGTTTACTGTTTGCTACATATACTATTTACTTCTTGCTGTCACTAAATTAAGTGAACAATGTATCAACCAGATACTCTCTTACAGCCATATTCCTTACGTATTTAATATGTTGAATTACTTGTATTACAAGTGCTACCAAAAGTTATTTAGTTCTAAAACATTTTTTCCTACCAGCCTCATATGACAACTATTTCAAACACCTATACTGGTAACTGCGACTGTAAAATCCTTCCCATAAATCTTGTAGGTTTTTTGCTCAGTTTGATCTCTCCTTCCCACTAACCTCACAAATAACCAGAAATTACTCCAGACAAGAGAATCATGTCACAGGATTTTCAGCAACTGGAGGACTTGATGATTTTGTACTGATTAGCCTTGTCTAACACCTCCTTGTACTTCAATCTCATGCTATACCGTTATTGTTTTAACACTGTAAAGGAAATAAAAATGCAAAGTACCATCTAAGCTTTTCGTTCACAGCCTAAACTTAATTTGCAGTTCCAAGTATCTTGCCATAAGTAACTGCCAACCCACCTGTTGCAAAGTCTTTTCACAGTGAAGGCAGGCTGTTGAAACCTGTGACAAGAGGATGGTCATGTCTTCTTGCTGTTGTCTGAGCCAAATCAACTTCTCTCTCACGTGAGCATCAACAACACTAAGAGCCATTTCCTCCTGACGACAAAGCGTTTCGTGAAGATCACAAAAATAGGCTCGGACACATGAGCGAGCGTTCTCTGCAGTCCCTGGTACCTACAGTGTTGCAGTCAGGAGATCCAGAGGATTAAGGACGTCAGTTGACTCCGGAAGTACATTTTTCATTTTATTCCAATTTCTAATTTATGTTCACATCTGTTTGGCTACATCACAGCTTTAAGTTTCAGTTATACAGAAAGTCTTATCAGCCGTAAGACCAAGAACTTACTCGAATAATCAAGTAGCTTATTTGTATTTATACACACCTTACTAAAGATGATCAGGCAAAAAAGCCTCAATAGTATATCAGCACCTGAGAATAGACGCAATCTGTCACAGTACTTCAATACTGTACTAGCAGTTATACAGCTTTCTCTACTGCCTCCCTATTTTCATGTAGCCTAAAAACATGGTAACGAACTACAAGTTCCCCTCCATCTGCTGGCTTAAGCCTCAATATCAACTTGGCAGAGATAAAAACTAAAGGTCTTGTCTTATAAAACTTATGTATAATTTTAAAAGAAATTCCTTATCTTGGTTATTACAAAAAGCAAATATTCTGTGCATGTGGGTGGAAAAAAAAAAGCATACATGTTCAGTATGGGCCATTCCAACTCCATCTTCAACTATTTGTTCTCCTCCTTCTATATGCTGAACAATTCCAACTAATTTTCTGGAATAATCTGAGATTTCTTCTGTGAAAGTCCTTATACAGTGGGCCATGTCTAAAATGGATGCACGAATCTGGTTTGCTTCTGGTTCCAAGACAGAATGCTATTAATTAAAAGCAACATATCAAAGATCAATCATAAACATTTTCCTTAATCTTTTCTATTTTACTCCATATTTGTGTATAAATACAGGAAAGGCAAGTAAGAATTTAATACCATCTTGCAATTTACAATGCCATCAGGAGTTACGGATTATGCTGAGACTAAGACAGGCATCTAGCAATTACACACGTAACCATAAAAATTTGCCTGTTTACCATAATCAATTATAAAAAAAGGAGGGTGATTAGCCTGCATCAAGTTGGGTGAACTTAATGTTTGCATGATGAAAACAACTTTCATAGAAGTTCAGAAAAGCATCAGATAAAGGGACTGTCCATCTTAATACATAAATAACTTATTATGGTCTTAGAAATAATGGATTTTTTTTCTTGTAATTTTAACATGGCAGTTACCTGAAATGAAGGAAAAATGAAAGAACAGTACGAAGTTACTTCTACAAAGACCTATCAAGATCCACACTCCTTTCTTGATACTCTTTTGTAAATTTAGCTGGATAAATAATTATGCAAGCCACCTCATGGCATGACTACAAATGGATTATTAGTGGTACCTTATGACCTTGATGCTTCCCGTATTCTTTGCAGACACAACACATAAGAGGACTCGTCTGACAGCCCTCTTCTAAACAAACAAACTCAATAGCATGCACTTGGTGTTGGGAGCACATGGTCTTCTCATGAGGCTTATCAGCAAGAGGTACACGCCTATGTTTCGCTAGTGTCTTCGTAGAATGAGTAAGCTGGGAACAGTCTGCGCACAGGTGAGTGGCACAAACAGTGCAGTATACAGATGCAACGTGGGCTTCGTCTTCATCGCAACGAATGATACTCTAACAAAAACAAAAAGACAAAACTGTTAATGTGTAATCCCAATAACTGAGGAAAATCAGAAGACCTGCCACCAATATAAGCCTGAAAACAGTATTTCTTTAGAAGTTACACACTAATAAATACTTGGACTACTTTGAAAATTTGAGTTTAAATTCTCAATAAATTTAAAAAAATAAAAGTCAGTTAACTTCACAGTCAATTGCAATAAATTATTCTAGAGGTGTTCAGTGATCCTATAAATCCAAACTTCAGTGGAAGTTGTAAAGGTCTGGAGTATAAAATAATTCAGGCTCCAGCCATTTCCTCCAAAGCAGTCATTAGAGAACAAAGAACTACAAAGTTACAGACAGACAAAACACCAATGGACAAACAGGCACTTAGGACAGTTATCTATTCCTAAAATGACACTGCGCGATGCTTTTTGCATACCGGTTGTTAATACTGAAATGATTAAAGCAGCTAGTTTTCATAATGAAGTACTATCACATGATGTAGTGATATCAAGTGACTAAAAAAAGCAACTACTCAAGAAGAAGAGTTGAAACCTTTAGGAAGAGTTTCTAAGAAGTTTTAGAAAACTTAAATCAGTATAACTAAAATATCCAATCGAGTAGCCTTTTCTAAAAATCTTAAAAGCCTAAAAAAGGGGGAAGAGTATGCATGCTTGGCAATACCTTTTTATTTTCTGCTTTAGTAAGTACAGATCAGCATTTAATAAGGAAGTAATTAATTCAAGTCTTAATACTAGATACTGAAAGAAAACAACAGCATTATTAGTGAAATTACAATTGGCAAAGAAATTATTTTTTCTACCTAGAGATAACTTTAAGCAAATGTTACAAACTTTTTGCTTGTTTGAAAACTCAGTACCTCTCCAGATAGATCAATGGCTTCTTCTGCTGTCCCACACTGCCCAGCAGGTCCATTCTGCAACCGTTCCAAGAGTTCCAACAAAGCAAAATTCTTTTTCAAGCCCCAGACACCAGAATCTCCTATTTTTGAGGAAAAGTTAAATGAAGGGGAGGACAGGAAGATAAACCTCAAGCAAATACCATCATGAGAAGTTCCACAGTTTACCACAGCTGAGATTCTGATTAGTGTTAAGACCACATTAACTACAGTGATATTAACCAGAGTGAGACACAACTACCACTTTTTCTATGTAAGCTCACACTGCCTTTCCATCTTCTTTCTTCCATCATGAAACTGTTTAATATTTATGCAGATTTTCCCTTCTTAAAAGATGCCAAGATCATGAAAAATTTACAAAAACTCAATAAAAACACTTGTAAAATAATCTGCAACAGCTAACAACTAAAGACTATAAGGAACACACAAACTGTAAGTGTATCAAAAATCAGTATTTTGCATAACTACATACAGTGAACATTGCTACTTGTACTAACATTGTACTAACAGAAGCTGTGAAGAATTCACACTGACAGACCTCAAACTCCCTTAATCGCAAGACGCAACACCTATGGCACATCTCAGTCCAGTAAAAACCTGAATAAGAGTTAAAACAATACTCAGAAAGACCTATACATGACACTATTTGATATAGCAAAAAAGATATCTCATACTCCCCCCTAAAGCAAAGCAGACGACCGTGTCTACTTCTGTATCATTCTCATTTTGTAGACATTAACATGAAGCAATGTGATAAGAAGTAAAACCAGAATCGCATCCCAATGACTGCTGCTAAATGCAACCTGCATAGGCCATGTAGCATGAGAATCCTAGTGCTTGCTTCTCAAAGAAAGTATCATTCCTTGACTTTTTCCAGCATCATTGTCATAAATCTAAAGATATATTCTCTGTTGCAAGGTAAAGAGAGAAGAACATGAAGCATCATCTTTGAGCACTGGACCATTACTTTTCAGTCATTACAGAATCAAAGAACGGTTGACGTTGGAAGGGGCCTCTGGATATCACCTTGCCCAGTTCTCCTGCTCAAGCAGAAACACCTGGAGCTGGTTGCCCAGTACATGTCCAGGCAGCTTTTGAAGATCTCCAAAGAGAGAGATTTCACCACCTCTCTGGACAACTTGTGCCAGAGCTTGGTTATCCTTGCAGTCAATACTGTTTCCTTATGTGCAGACAGAACTTCCTGTGTTTCAGTTTGCGCACGCTGCCTCTAGTTCTGTCACCAGACACACTGAAAAAAGCCTGGCTCTGTCTTGTTTACATCCTCCCTTCAGAAACTTCTAAATTATCTCTCAGCCTTTCCTCGTATGAGAGATGCTCCGGTCCCTTCGTTTTCTTATGGGCCTTTTGCTCCAGTAGCTCCNTAGCAAAAAAGATATCTCATACTCCCCCCTAAAGCAAAGCAGACGACCGTGTCTACTTCTGTATCATTCTCATTTTGTAGACATTAACATGAAGCAATGTGATAAGAAGTAAAACCAGAATCGCATCCCAATGACTGCTGCTAAATGCAACCTGCATAGGCCATGTAGCATGAGAATCCTAGTGCTTGCTTCTCAAAGAAAGTATCATTCCTTGACTTTTTCCAGCATCATTGTCATAAATCTAAAGATATATTCTCTGTTGCAAGGTAAAGAGAGAAGAACATGAAGCATCATCTTTGAGCACTGGACCATTACTTTTCAGTCATTACAGAATCAAAGAACGGTTGACGTTGGAAGGGGCCTCTGGATATCACCTTGCCCAGTTCTCCTGCTCAAGCAGAAACACCTGGAGCTGGTTGCCCAGTACATGTCCAGGCAGCTTTTGAAGATCTCCAAAGAGAGAGATTTCACCACCTCTCTGGACAACTTGTGCCAGAGCTTGGTTATCCTTGCAGTCAATACTGTTTCCTTATGTGCAGACAGAACTTCCTGTGTTTCAGTTTGCGCACGCTGCCTCTAGTTCTGTCACCAGACACACTGAAAAAAGCCTGGCTCTGTCTTGTTTACATCCTCCCTTCAGAAACTTCTAAATTATCTCTCAGCCTTTCCTCGTATGAGAGATGCTCCGGTCCCTTCGTTTTCTTATGGGCCTTTTGCTCCAGTAGCTCCACATCTCTCTTGTTCTGGGGACCCCAAAACTGGACACACTACTCCAGGTGTGGCCTCACCAGTGCTGAGGACAGTGGAAGGATCACCACCCTAGACTTGCTGGCAACACTCCTCCTAAGATAGCCCAGGAAACCATTAGCCTCCTTTGCCGCAGCAGCACACCAGGTAAACCAGGATCCCCAGGTTCTTTTCTGCAAAGCAGCCCTCCAGCTGGTTGGCCCATTCTCTTTCCAAATGAGTGAATGAGAACCAGAGAATATCTCAAGTTGGAAGGCACCCATAAGGATCATCGAGTCCAACACCCTGCTGCTCACAGGACAACCTAAAACTAAACCATGTGACTAACAGCATCATCTAGATGCCCCTTGAACTCTGACAGGTTTGATATCGTGATCACTTCCCTGGTGAGCCTGTTCCAGTGACTGATCACCCACTTCATGAAGAACCTTTTCCTAATGCCCGATCTGAACCTCCTCTGATGCAGCTTCATTCCATTCCCTCATGTCCTGTCATGGGTCACCAGAGAGAGATCAGCACCTCTGCCTCCACTGTCCCCCATGAGGAAGCCATAGGCTGCCATGAGGTCACCCTTCAGCCTTCTCCAAGCTGACCAAACCAAGTGACCTCAGCCACTCATCGTAAGTATTGCCCTAGAGACCTTTCACCATCTTAGTTGCCCGCCTCTGGACACAATCTAACAGTTTGATGTCCTTCTTATATCGAAGCACCCCAAACTGCACACAGCACTCAAGGTGGGGGCCCACCAGTGCGGTGTAGAGTGGGACAATAACCTCCCTAGACCAGCCAGCTGTGCTGTGCTTGATGCACCCCAGGACATGGTTGGCCCTTTTGGCTGCCAGGGCACACTATTGACTTGCTACTCAACTATTCAACTTGCTGTCAACGCAGAACCCCAGATCTCTTTCTGCAGACCTGCTCTCCAGGCTCTCATCCCTCAATTTGTACGTATATCCAGAATTATCCCAGGATCAAATGTCTCCACTTTGTCTACATCCTTATTTGTGAGGTGAGCAACCACATCAAGCAATGGATCAATGTTATCTCTGATCATCCTTTTGATGTTAATGTATTTTACAAAGCCCTTTTTGTTTTTCTTCGCAGTGCTGGCAAGCTTGAACTCTAGTCAAGCTTTGTCCACATGAATTTTCTCCCTACAGTGGTGAACAGCATTTCTATAGTCCTCCCATGTTGCCTGTCCTTGCTTCCAATGTCTGTATACTTTCCTTTTCCATCTCAGTTCCCGAAGAAGATCCCTACTTATTGAAGCTGGCCTTCCACCCTGCTTGCTTGACTTCGACACTTTGGAATTGCCTGCTCCTGTGCTCCTAAGAGATGGCTCTTAAAGTGATTTACATCTAACCCAGAAAGCACCTAGCAACTTCCTCTCAGCAGAGTTGTTATATATAAATGAAAACGCCCATATTTTAGTAGTATGCTATGAGACATTCCTCAGATGGGACGTTTGACATTTCCAAGAACTGAGTACACAGAATCTGAGATTCTTCTCAGTATACAACATCTAGAATGTTATGTTTCATTAACTGCAATAGGCTGACTACCATTGCTGAATCACAACTATATCTTTTGGAAATTAGGAACTACCAATTATAGATGGACTATCTGAGAACTGTGAGGTGTTTTTAATGGAGTTTAGTGTTGAATTCACTATGAATTTCCAGAATGAGTGTCACTTCTGCGTGTAGGTTTGGGGTTTTTTCTCTTTTCTTTAAAAACGGGGGCAAACCAACTTTTGAAGTTGCTTACTGCACAAACAAAACCCTTATTACCACACAGTTTAGAATCAGTTTAACTCCTAATTGTTAAAAGGCTGGTTCATATATGGTATCAATACACACCAATCCAGGTAGAGGGTGTAATTACTTGCTAACAATTCCTAATCTGGGAGGGACAGGCAAAGAAATGCACGTGCTCTTCCTCCAGCCTCAACAGTATGATGAGCTCTTCTACTGTTGTTACAAGGATTTTCTTGCAGTCAGTTCACCAAAATCGGTAGAACATACGTATATAAAACAACCCTCATTAAAACCTCCAAACACCCTGTTTTCCTAACAAATATCACAGTTAACCCATGAATGCCTACAATCACATAACACTATTTTTACTAGCTCTTGAAACGACATATCTGAGAACAAAGAGAAGCTCAAGAAATTACTTAATTATATCCAACATTACCACTGAATACCAACAGAGCACTTCTTTGGTGCTCTGAAAGGAACGTAAGACGTGAATGTTAGTTTTATCACATAACATTGCCCTCATCTCTTTGTTAGATGTTAACACAAGCATACAGAACCTACTAATTTCAAGAAAAGAAACAGGAGGGCGTTTGCTAGCTTTGAGTAGAATGATAGAAGGTACAAGATTACTAGTAGCGCCCAGGGTACTGACAGATATACGTTTATGTATCTGAGAAGATGCCTGGAAATGCCACCTTGAATTTAAACAGAATCTGTAGGACCTGAAATTGATTCATCTATTTTATGATGGAAATTTTGTACTGTGTTTGTAAGTCAAGAAAAGGCTGCTGTAGTTATTTTTTAGAGCGTGGTACACCACTATCCGGACAAAACCACATATGCATGCTGCTTTTGTAATTCAAATATTTGTTTCATACTTCACGCAAACATACCCATACAAGAATGTGAGCCAAACTTAGTGAACTTCTGCTATTCACTGTAAAAAAATATACACACTGCAGTTCTTTATTAAATTCAAGTAACTGCTTTATTTGATTTATGGTTTGCTTCAAGCATGATCTAGAAAACACAATTATAGAAAACAATGCCAGATCTTGAAAAAAGTTGGGCTGCCTCTCATAATCCAGATGCAAAGACTAGCAAAACAGCAACTGCAACCTGAGCTTGGTACCAGATGACATCTAAAAACTCTTGACATTTTCAGACCACGTATCTGGTGTCTGACAGAAGTCTGCACCTGACATGAACTCACAGAAACTGGATCCCATGTGTTTCGTCAAAGAGAAAGTCTAGGCTACTTGAGTTGTCTGGTTCTCCTGAGTGTCATTTTGTAACTCCTAAATTATGCTGTCCTGTAGTGGTCTGGCAGGTGTATGCCCTCTGCCTCCTTCTGGAATTCAGATGTCATCCCACTGATCCTATACAGACAGTAAGTCTTCCTTCTTCAATGCTGACAACATTAGAAAGTGCTGCTCCCAAATGAACAGACAGACACCAACTACTATGAGTAGCAGGCAGTTATGAGAATCAGCGAAATGAATTACCTATCCCAAATACTCCTGTTTCACTGCTCGTCAGCTTGGAACACATAGCCAGAGAATAATCGGCATTTTCATGGTTCTAAGAATATGGATCTTCAGCTTGCACAGGAGTCTGGATTTGCAGCACACAGACAGTATACTCTGCTATAAAGACCTCTTCGTAGCATTACTAAAACACCATTCAAATACAGTCACTGCATAAAACAAAATGCTTTTAAGAGATAGATATGCTATAATATTGTTTGTAAGGAAGTGTACACAAAAGAGAACACAAACCAAACCAAAACAACCACAAATAGATCTGCAAGTTCTCCTATCTTTTGCTTCAACAAATTCATTAAGAATTATTTTCTCTAGTGGGTTTGGCTGGGACTGAGATACTTTTCTTCATAGCAGCTGGTATGGGTCTGTGTTTCGAACTTGTGATCAAAACAGTCATGATAACACACCTGTATTTCAGCTACTGCTGAGCAGTGCTTACACAGCATTGAGTCCTTCTGCTTCTCACACTGCCTGCCAGCGAGTAGGCTAGGGATGCACGAGAAGATGGGAGTAGACACAGCTGGGACAGCTGAGTCCAAGTGACCAAAGGGATATCCCATACCATATGACATAGTGCTCAGCATATAAAGTTGGGGTGAAGAAGAAGGAAGGGTGAGGATGTTCAGAGTTACAGCATCTGTCTTCCCAAGAAACCACTATGGGCAACGAAGCCCTGCTTTCCTGGAAATGGCGAAACACCTGTCTGCCAGTGGGAAGTAGAGAATGAATTTTGTATTTTGCTTTGCTTGCATGCATGGCTTTTGTTTTACGTATTAAACTGTCTTTATCTGAACCTACTTTTGCCCTTCTGATTTTCTCCCCATCCCACTGTAGGGGAGTGAATGAGTGGCTGAGCTGCCCATCGGGGTTAAACCACAACATTGTCTTTTACTTCAAGACCTATGAGACATGAAAAATGAGACTGGCTTTCAACCTTAAGACTTCAAAACTTGTTTGAAATACATGCATGTGCTTTTACTACCCAACAACATTTTTCCTGCCATGCAGTTTCAAAGAGCAGAGCTGTATTACACGGCTAGGCACAATTACGTGGAAGTTCATGTGCCAACTCTTTTCCCATCAAGGGGAGCAGAACAAGTAGTTTCATTAGGTGCGTGCCACATCTGGCCAAAGTGAGGGCAACAATGCTAAGGTACCTGTGAAGAGGTATGTGAACAGGAACCAACATATTCACATTGTATACCTTATTGTTTTGTGTTGTTTCCAGTTTTGTTATATGAAACTTTCTTCCGTAGGCATTTTCCCTACGGTTTAAAATCAAAATAGAAGTTGTGTGCCTCACAGATAAAAGGCAGAGTTCAGAGAATAGATGAATGGATGAATACTGTTCTCCTATAGCTATAAATGGAAGTATATATAAACTATTCTCCCCCCCAACATCCTCAACTGGTACAAAACAACACTGACTATCTGTTTTCAAAAAATGCTTACCAGTAAAAGACCATTCATTCTAGCAAATCTGTTGTTTCCGGAAATAGGCTTATCAAGGTACTGGTTATTAACTTTGAAGATAAGTATAAAGCAAGGGCATGTCAGTGCTCTCTGCAGTTATCAGTTCTATGGTGGAAGCATTCTCTGGTACTGACAGCATTACCAACACCGAATCTAAGCTCACGCACTCCACAAGACCAACTGTGAACAAGAAAAGAAGTATTTCAACTTCCGTTTGCCACAGATCTTTAAGAAGTTTACAAGAGTTACGCTCTGGTCCTCCACAATTACAGTAAGCACCAGCAGAGTCATCTGTCTTGGTATATTCTGACTTCAGAGCTTAGTCATTTTTTAGCTCGGGACTCCTAGCAGGATCACAGTGTTTTTCATAACAGAGCAAGGAAGAGTCACCTCTTATTACAAGTTGAAGAAACACAGCGCAATATCTACTTTTAGAATCTAAATTATGTCAAACCAGTTTGTAAACAGAGTCTGGATTTGCTGACACTGTATCTAGACAGATTTCTAGACACTAACTCCCAGAAAGCAAAGCACAGAAAACCATCTATGGTTCTCTTCCGCAGTGTTTAGAAAAGCACTGTCTCATAGCAAACTGACTGTGCACAGCCTTCAGTTACTACAGTATACAAAATACTGTATAAATTAACAACACTCCAATCCAATGACTGCTGATACTAATATGGACCTCCTATCTCCAGATCAGACACTAATCCAGATAGCCATTAATAGCATAGTATATATGAATGTACACGTACCAAAAGGATAAACCTACTTATGAAATAGATTATAGCAAATTAGCCTTTAAGCAAACATTGTCTTAGCTTTTAAGCAAACATTGGATAAGGCTGTTGAATGATTATAGAATTTCCTATTGAAGTATTTTCTTTCACAGGTTTCAATATGTTTATTAAAAAACCCCACCAAACTAAGAAATACTCTCCTCAGTTTACATTCTTGTATATGATTTTAATCATGTTAGTTCTGTTCCATGCATAGCATGAAGAGAAAGCCAAGCCAGAAAAGTCAGAGCAAAACTAATTTACTGAAATGTAACCAACAGAAAACATCAGAAAAGATACATCTGTAGCTATTCTGTTTATTTTCCAGTGCATAACCGAAAGCTGGCAAGCTGGCAGGAGGAAACAAAGTTACACTGCTTTTACCTTCTTTCCGTGACTTTTTATTATATTGCCTGAGACTTGCTAATTCATGTTATACATTGTCAGTGCACTGTTGATCTTGGATACAGACGGAGAAACAGGCAAAGCTTACATATCGACTATTAATCTACTGAAACAGAATTTATAACCAGTAAATACCCTATAAAACATGCATTATCTTACAGAAAGTCATGTCTCATTTCACTGGTATCTACCATAAAGTTTACATATTCAAGAAAAAGCCACTTTGCTTCTTTTTACACTAAACATAGTATAAAATTACTACATACGCAACATACACATTTTCTACACATCTGATCAAATGTTTATTTTATGTTTAAAAACACTAAAAGATGGGTTGCGTAAACACATCTATTTAATCTCTCAGACTTCAGCTCAAATTCTGCTTTGGTCACAAATATAAAGGAATCCAATGATCTCATCCTTGTGCCTACAAGGGATATCTGTGCCCATTACAAAACCACTACACAATCTGACTGTCTCTTCTCAAAAGAAGAGTAAGACATGAATAGCAGGAAGCGCGTCAGCCAGGAGTGAGATAGTGACAGAGCGAAGATACTGACTCCAGCTAGCAATATGTCTGAAAAAAACTGAGTGTTACGTTATAGCCACATTTCCTTGCACAATGTTTTGAAGCTCTATCTTAGCACACAAACCCTAGCAAAAGAATATATGAATGTAAACAATACCAATGGGCAACCATGAAGGACGCCAACACCTGCGTACACCCATTCAACAAGTTTAAAATGACAGAAAATAGTTTCAGCCCTGTAAAGCGGTGATGATAGGGAGAGTTCACCTGGGCCATAAACTGTTACAGGCCTCCTTAGCAGAACTGCTCAGCTAAAGTCAAAAGCCAGAGCCTACAAAGCTGTTACACAAGCACATCTTTCCAACAGTTCCCTGGTTCATAAGTTAAAAAACCCAACTCACTAACTCAACACAAGAAGAGAGACAGCAGTTTGCAAGAATTGGTTCACCTGTTTCTCAAACAGAAGCTACTTTAAGGAAAAGGCTTTAAGAGGCATCTCTCTTCTAGAAAGACAATTTTACAGATTCTTCCCTAAATACATTGCCTGAGGCAACATAATCTCCAGAATACATGGCTTCAAAATTTTGAAAATTTAAAAAGCTTTTCCATAACATCTTTTTCGTTAAAGAATGTTAATCCAGTTGAAGGTAACCATTAGACAGCTCACATACGTTCAACATGTAAGACTCATTTAACATTCTCCACTAGAAGATTCATCACAGGCAACTTCATTAAAGAACTCTCTCTCAAAAAAAGAAGCCAAACCTGTGTTTAGTCTACTCTGTGAAGTAACACGGTTTGGGCAGACTTCAGTCCTATCAGTTCATTACTAAATATTTTCTCTCATAGCAAGATTTTATGAACTATTAGAATATTTTGCTACGCATTTAAACGATGTATAGTCAATTTTCAATTGCAGATGCTGTATTTCCAGAAATTCTGATTGACAGAGTACTTCTAACCCTGTCTTCCCATACAGTTATAAATATATAGAAGAGACAGGCCAGTAAACTTAAACCAAGTCTCCACTTCACAAATGAGAAAATACAACTATATCTATATATACATAGATCTCTCAGTATTTATTTCAAAAAGTTCCCAAGATTCCTTGGGTAAACTTGGACAAATATAGCATTAAGTGATTTAGTAATGAGAGCAAAGGAAAACAAGCAAGTCTATCTGCTGAACTGTATAGGTCAAATGACCACCTAAAAGCACCCATAAAATCCACAGTTACTGATTAAGGAACTTTGTTCAACACAGGTAGCTTTATGCCCTGATTATACAGCTTTTCTTTCCACAGAACTTTTTCTTGGCAGCAATCCTATAATCTAGATTTAGATACTAAACAGCTTCCTGAGAGTACTTCATTAAATGGCAGAATAGCAACTGCAGAAATGGGTGGAAACTGAGCTTGCTTTCTCACATGCCCTCCAGTGGAGAGGAAGCAAGTATGAGAAGTTTCCTGGGCCCAGAGTTGACATGCTCCCTCCTAGCTACACTTCTGAGCTCTCAGAAGGAAACAGAACTACAAGTGCAATAGATTTAACCAACAGCAGTAACTGCTAGGTGATTAAAGCAAGACAACAAATGCACAGATGACTCAAAGAGGGGTCATGACAAGCTGCACTCCACAAAACACCCAATTTTTACATACTGGAAGCAATACTATTTCTTATTACATACTGGAAGCAATACTATTTCTTAAGACAGTTCTTACGGACCTGGTAATACTAAAAGTGGCTATGACTCTATTCTGCCCCAAATCATCAGGCAGAACATTGATGTTCACAGAAGTATTTTTACTTTCAAGCTCTTTTGCTAAAAATTTCTACCTATCAGTTTTTTGAGCAATTGTTCGTCACAGCAAATCATCCTCCTTTCTAGTACTAGCCAGTAGGATACAAGTCTACTATCCTAGACACAAAAGCTGAAGCTTTTCTTTCCTCTTCCTGTCTGCAGGGAGCCACACAAGTTTAATAACATTTCACTATGCTTCATCAGAAGCTCCTCAATATTACTTAAGACAAAAAAACTTTAAATGTTTTTATAAAGACTCATTTTTGTTAAATCTGACACCCACAAAAAATTATTTTTCCCTCCTGGGAAAAAAAAATGCACAATAAAAACTAAGAACTTCAAGTTTCCTATCATAATAAAACTGCTACTTTTACTTTCCAAGATACAAGCAGTGGTCTTGGACAGAAACGTTTTCACAACAGCACGACTGAGTCTTGTGCACTAACGTTCTCCCCCTTAACAGCATACTTTAAGAAGTCTCATGCAGCTGTACAGTCAATAGGTAAGAAGTAAAACAAATTGTGCCTTTTAACCACATCTTCTAGATGGGCAATCGTTCATGACGCTTATACTTAACCACCTCCCTCTCCCCAGAAAACAAACTCCTCTTTCATGCGAGATTGATATTTATTTTCCTGACTCCTATTTCCATGAAAGCACCCCACAGAGTGCCTTAATGTTCCTCTCAGTTTGGTCTACAATCTAGCAGATTCTCTTACTGCGAAGTAAATCCCTATTCGAGCAAATCTGATATTTAAATATTTCTTTCCTGGATTACTAGATTAGAGATCTCCTTCTCTGAGGATTCTCCTCCTTCCAACAGCTTTTTTCTCCTGTGATATTCAAAACTGCCGTAGCCAGTTCTATTAACAAGTTGTTCTTGGTACAAATTACTCTGACAACTCGTCTTCTCTGTAACCCTATGTTGAACAGGCAACTTCTATTCTGGAAGAATTATAGGCATGTGTCATATTTTGCCTAAAATAAACTTCCACTGTTGGACAAAAGCTGCATCTTATCCTTTCAAATATTGTCTGCAGACCCTGCTACAGTGGGGGAATTCCTCTTACAGACTGCCACTATCAGTTATTGTATACACAGAATTACTTTACATTTTAAAAACCAGGTTTGTTATCACTGATAGTTCCCTCTACATCACTTCATCACAAATCCAGATAAATCTGTTTGTCAAAGAAACTACCTATTTAATTGCATGGTTTATTTAGTGATTAGAACAACAGGAAACCAATACCCACTCAGGAACCCTTAGACGCTAATTTAAAATACAGTAGTCCCTTTGTAAATAAAGGCATACAAAAAGATTTTAAGGTATAAAGCTTGCAACTCCGGGTTCAAGAAGATAAAGATAAAATCCTGACTTTCTTTTTTTCAAGTTAACTATTTTACTAGTGCTTAACAGCGCTATAAGCTTCTCTGAATGAAAATGAACACTGCACATTCATTACTTAGAAATATTATCACAACGTGGAGCATTAAGAATCTATATCTACCATTATCTTCTAGATGTCCTTGGCTGTCAGGTTTTAAGAAACTTAGACTTAGGTTTTCTTACCTAGTTCAGTAACTTGACGATCAAAAGGACAACGAACCGCTCTGCCATGAAGAGGAAGCCGGGTAAGACAGTCATGGCAGACAGTATGCCCACACAAAAGCAGCCGGGGAACTTTGTCCCCTTGCAAGGAAAATACATCTTCACAGACTCCACACTCAAGAACCTATAATTTAAGAAGAGACTGTATTTGGTTTTGAGCTGATAAAAAAGCAAAACTTCACACATAAGCCATATGACACAAGTTTATTTTACAGAAGTTCGCGCTATTACAGCAGATAGGCTGAGTCATTAATTTTGGTTTGTACATGTAAATAACGATCGTACAAACGACATTTAAAAAATAAATGGGCATGAACAGAACACTATAACTCTTCAGTGTCCCACCTGATCACCACTAGTTCTTGCACACTTAACTTAAAGCACTGCCACAAGAAAAGCCCACTAGTTAAACAGCACAATTAGGTAAGCAAAAACACCCTCGCAGGAAAAGGAAATGGAGGGCAAGACCCTGCCAAAGCAGACTATCAGTCGGTGGAGAAAGTTTCCATTCACAGCTGATGCACATAAAAAGGTCAGTCACACCAAGGCAGCAGTTTATGAAGCTACAAGCGCATCGTCAAGGAACAAACAGCAAGGGACTGAAACATCTTAAACAGCTAATAAAAAGCAGATTTGGTCGTCATTTAGGAAAAAAAAAAA